>JASANR010001532.1:0-116076 GCA_030849635.1 Wallacemonas sp. MBr04
TGCGAGGGAGAAAGCCGAGATGGCCGTGGCGGGGGTGCTCGAACTTGCAGTGGGACATGGTTAGTGTGAGTGTGTTTTGAAAAAAGGGAGGAAGGTGTTATGAAGAGAGAGTGAAAGCGAGAAACGCCGAGCTTGACGGATTTGCGAAGAACGAAAGCACAGGGGCCAACAGTGAAGTGTAAGGAAGGAGGTCAAGGTTGAGGATGACGTGGAACGAAGCGAATGAGATGAGACTCACTACAAGTGAGCTGAGCATGTCAGTGAAATTACCGAGAGAGAGAGAGAGAGAAAACAAGAAAGAAGACCAGCGGTGCAGCTTCATAGAAGGCGCCAGTGCAACTGCAGTGAAGACGTTATACATGTCAACAACTCTAATGCAGTAGGGCCAGTGCAGATGAACTGCTGGGAGTCGCACCTTGTTCCAAGTGCCTCACTGTCCACCTATTGTAGCCACTCTCATCATGTGCCTTGTGTGTGTGTGTGCGTTGCCGGGGTATTTGAGTCTGTCAGCGAGTGCATCTAGGAGTCAGTCAAATCAGTCGTACGAAAAAAAGGAAGGCGTGGGCCGGAAAAAAGGAGGGACGCAGCACGTGGCAGACGAGCGAATATATGGAGTGCGTGCTGTGGAGCGAAGAGGGGATCTATTGTTAGAAAGAAAAATATATAATCTGCAATGGGCCTTTGATCAGAAAAAAACAAGGTAAAAAGAGCCCTGTGTGGTTGGTCATGCGCGTCGCGCACCACATACAAAGTCAACGAGAAGAACACGGTACTTCTCGTAGATCTAATAAAAAGGAAGGAAAAGAAAAACGGAAAAGAGACAGAGAGAAAACGGAGAACCAGAGAGATCTTGTTAAGAAACAAAACTGGTTCGAGGACGTGCTTGTGAGTTACATTGAGAAGGGGGGAAAGGGACAGAGCGTGTGCAGGAGTCACTTTCGATGGGTGTTACGCGCTTCAGCCGCGGATGGTGATGATAAGCTGGTCGAGGCGAATGGGAAGAAGACGAAGATGAGGCGTCGTTACCAGACAAAAACAAAACCACACGAAAAGAAAAGAGGAAAAGAGGGGGGAAGAAGCTGTGAACATAAAAAGGCACAGCAAGAGGCGAATGGGGAAAGAAAACTAGAAACAGACACGCATCAAAGTGGCGCACAATCGAGGGTTATGGTTCCCGTGACTAGAGTGAAACGCACCACCAGATTTGCTTGCTTTGCTTCTGGTCATCCTCGCCGTTCTTGCTTGAGATTTCTCTGTCTCGTCCCTTCCTCTCATCGGTTTTCTGTGTGTCTGGTGTGTCTGTCTGTGTGGGTCACTCGCACTACAAGGAGCGCTCAACGGCGATGGGATCACCCTCACAAAGGTTGAGGTTTCCACAGCACCGGCACAGTTGTGCATCGCGCGAGTTCTTCCAGCTGCAACGCTCACACTCGATCTTGTCGTCGTTCATGAGGACAAGAAATTTGTGTCGCAGCGTCTTCACCATCTTCCGCAGCTCATCGTTTCGGTGCAGCAGGTCATCCGTGAGCCAGGTGGCGCTAAACTTGCCATCCATTCGGTGGGCGTGCTCCTCGCGCAGCATGCGCTCACGCTCCTCGAGCATCTTGGACAGGTCCAGGTAGTACAGCTTCTGCCGCTTCAGCTCGGCATCCTTGGCCTTGATGGCATTCTCGGCGTCCTTGTTCTTGTTCACAACCTCCATCAGGTCGGCCTCCAGTGCGACGAGCGTGCGCTCGTTGTCGACGATGCTGTTGTCCACATCGTTGCGCAGCCGATCCAGCTCAGCCTTGCGCGACCGCTGCTGGTCAAGCGCGCTCTTCTCCTGTTGGCGGATCTGGTTCTCGAGTAGCTTCGAGGCTTCCTCGAGCTGGGTGGCCTTGCGCTGCACGCGCTGTGCCAGATCACGCAGCCCCTGCTCCCGGCGCTTTGACTTGGCGAGCTTCTCCTCTGCCTCCTGCAGTTTGGTCTGGCCCTCCTTGGAGAGCGCGCTGCGACGAATGTCGTCCTGCTCCAGGAAGAGGAGGTACTGCCGGATCTCCTCCTCCTCCGCGGCGATGCGCTTGGCGCGGGCCGCCTCGTCGCGGCTCATGCGGCTCTCCCGCTTGCGCAGGCGCTCCTCCTCATCACGGATGGCGATGAGGTGCTGCTCCAGCATCTCGCGCACGGTGGCGTTGTCGCCCTCGAGAAGCAGCTGTTCGAGCTGGGCCTGCTCGGCGCGCAGGGCATCGAGGCGCCGCTGACCCTCGCTCTGCAGCTCAGCGTGTGCGGCCTGGAGCTGGGAGTGTTCGTCCGCAGACCGCATCAGCAGCGACTGATACGCGCCCTTCAGCTGCAGCGCGACCGCATTCTCCTTCTCGCGCAGCTTCGTCGCCTGCTCAATGAGGGCCGCCTCCCGGTCGCGGTACTCCTTCATGCGCTGCCGGTCCATCGCCTCCAGCTCGAGCAGGTAGAGCTTGACGCGCTCCTCCTGGCTGGACAGGTCGAACTGCCGCGCACGCATCTCATCCTCGAAGTCGAGCACACGCTGCTCGTGGCGAGCCTGGTCGGCGATGAGCGTCTCCTCGCGGCGGCGCAGGAGCTGCTCACGGCGGTTGAAGCTGGAGAGGCGCCGGGCGACGTCCTCGACCTTGGCCTGTTCGCTCCTGCCAGCCGCCACCTCGATGTCGCGCTCGCTGGCGGCGGCAGCGGTGGCCGCACGGTTCGCGTTGGCCACGTTTTCGAGGCACAGGTTCTGCCAGCGGTCCAGCACCTTCTCGCGCTCGGCGGCCTTGAGGTCAGCGGCCTGGTCGAGGCGGAGCTGCGTCAGCGTGGCGGTGTACTGCTGCTCGAGCAGGTGACGCTCACGCTCCTCAAAGTCCATCACAAAGAAGGCCAGCACCCGCTCCAGCGCAGTGCGCTGCTTCTCGTCGCCCTCGGACTTGGACTCCGCCGCACGAAGCTGCTTGCGCAACTCCACCAGCGATGCCTTGTAGATCTCAACCTCGTTCTCGCCATCAATGCGGGCGCGGTGCAGGTTCTCCTCGGCGACTGAGGCAGCGGCGTTGGCCATTCCGCACGCGATCTTGGCGTCTCGCAGCTCGTCCTGAGCCTGCTCCAGCGCGAGCTGCAGGTCGTTGACTTGTTGTTCGAGTTCCGTCCCGACAGCGCGTGAGGCATGCTGGGCATCGGCGTCGCGGCGCACCTGTGAGCGCATGCGCAGCATCTTCTCGTTCTGCGCCATGATCTCCGCCACGCGGCGCAGCTCGCGGCCCTCCATGCGGCGCTCCTTGAGCATGAACTGGAAGCTGGACTCCTCCTCGCGGATGATGGAGGTGCGGTAGAGAGCCTCGTACGCGAAGAGGTGGTAGAGCTCCTTGCGGTTCAGCTCCGCGCGCAGCACCATCAGCTTGCTCGACTCCGTCGACAGCTCGGCCGACTGCTGCGACTGCATGTCGAACTCGAGCGAGACGCTGCGACTGCGCTGGGACAGCTCCATCTCCTGTCGGCGGAGCTGAGCGATGCTCATGTCGAACTGCACCTTGCGATCGTAGTCCTCCTGAAGCCCGCGGCGGCGCAGCTCGTTCTCCTCCTGCTTCAGCCGCTTCGCGAGCATCTCGTACTCGATGGCCTTGGCGGTGTTGGCCTCCTCCAGCACGGCAAGGTCGCTCTCGCGCTTCTTGAGGGTGAGCTCACGCTGACCCAGCAGGGCCTCGAACTCGTCCTTGCGCTGGCGCAGGTCCTCCTCCCAGCGGCGCAGACGCTCCTCGCGCAAGCCGTTGTCGGCCTTGTCGCGCTCCATCGCGTGCTGCATCTCCTCCTTGTAGCGCAGTGCGGCCTGACGCTCGCGCTGCATCTGCGCCTCGTGCTCGTTCTGCTGCGAAATCAGCTCGAGCTCGCGGCGCTTCAGCTCCATGTCCTGGCGGCGCAGGCGGTCCACGAGCACCTCGTTCGCCTCCCGCATCTCCAGCTCCCGCTGCTGCACGTCGCCGTGGCGGTTCTTGGCATCCGCCATGGCCGCGTCGTGCTCGCTCTGCAGGTCGGCCATGCGCTGGCGGTAGCTCGCCTCCCAGTCCTGCTTCTCCCTCACCATCTCGTCGAACTGAGCGCGGAGGTCGGCCTCGCGGCTGGCTAGCTGCTCCTCGCGCGCGCGGAGAGCCGTCGCGTGGACCGCCTGCTGCGTCTCCAGGTTCCGTTCCTTGGACGAGAAGGACTGGCTCTGTCGCAGCGCGTCCTCGCGGAGGGCGGCGATCTCGCCCTCGTGGGCCTGCACGTCGCGCTCGCGGCGGCGCAGCTCGTACTGGAGTTCGTTCAGCTGGTCCTGCATCTCGTTCTCGCGCTGCTTCGCGTCGCGGTTGAGTTCGACGATGCGGCGGTCGATCTCCGCCTGCTTCGCGTCCGCGTCGGCCTGCAGACGGCGGGCCTTGGCTTCGGCGTCAGACCACTTGCGCCGCATCTCCGCCTCGCGACGCTGCGCCTCCACTTCGGCCTCGGCGAGGCGGCGGTTGGCTTCCAGGGTGCGGCGCGCGACTTCCTCCTCGCGCTTCTGGGCGGCGGCCTCGAGCGCCTTGACCTGCTGCATCCAGGCCTCCTCGCGGGTGCGCATGTCGGCCTCGATCTTGGTCATCTCCGCCTGCGCGACCTCGTGCTTCTGGCGCAGCTCCTCGGCCTTGGCGGCGGCCTGGCGCTCGCGCTCGCGCAGGTCGCCCTCCATGTCGCGATGCTGCCGCACAAGCTCGTCGACGCGGCTGCGGGACTTGTTCTCGAGCTCGCGCAGCTTTTCCTCGGCCTGGCGCTGCTGCTGCTGGACGGAGAGCTCCTTCTGCTTGTAGGTCTCCTCCATCGTGTCGTGCTGCTCCTGCAGCTCGCGGAGCCGCTGCGCCGCCTGCATGGCGGCCTCGCGCTGCGCGTCGCGCATGGCCGACTCCTGGGCCTTTTGCTGCCTGCGGGCCTCCTCGGCCTGCGACTCGAGTAGCGCCATCTGGGACTCGTAGTTGCGGCGCTGCTCCTCCATCGAACGCAGGCGCGTGGCGAGCTGCAGCTCACGCTTCTCCATCGCGTCCTTGCGCCGCTTGGCCTCGGCCTGCTCCGCGCGCAGCCGCTCGTTCGCGATGCGCAGCTGGTCCTCGATGGACTCGAACTGGCGGCCGTTGCGGCGTGCATCGCTGAGCTCGCGGCGCAGGGTCAGCAGCTCCTCGTTCGCACGGCGCAGCTCGGCCGCCGACGGGTCCTCCTCGACGCGGGGCTTGTTGCGGACGTGGCGGGCCTTGGCGGCGTAGTTGAGCGTCTGGATCGTCTGCGAGCGCGACGCCTCGCACGGCGACACGTTGCAGATCATGGTCGTCTTGCTGTTGCCGCCAAAGGCGTCACGCAGGATCTTGGTGAGGACACTGTCGCGGTACGGTGGCTTGATGCCGCGGCGGCGTGGGTCGGTGAGGGACTCAATCACGAGCCCGAGCGTGAAGAGGGACAGGTTGATGTTCTGCGCCTCCTTGAGCTGCTGGCCCTGCACGCCCGTCTCGCTCACACGCTCGCTGCCGGCAAGGTCGACGAGACGGAGGCTCAGGCACTTGCTCGGTGCGCTCGCGATCATGCCGTCCTCCTCCTCGAAGGAGATCAGCTCCGTCAGCTCGAGGATGAAGATGGCGTGGCTGCGGCTGCTGCGGTCGTTTGACTTGGTGTTCGCCGTCTTGCGCAGCTTGTTGCCGAGTGCGAGGGCCTGGAGGAGATCGTCGACGCTCTCGGCCTTCACACGGCGCGCGCCGACCAGCTGAAAGGCGGACGACTGCGAGCTGACGTCCTCGCGGACGCTGACTGACGCCCCCGAGTTGAGCAGGTCGCTGATCTTCTCGCAGTACACCTCGACGTAGCGGACGTGGACCTCCCAGCTGAGCGTCTCGCCGGCTGGCGTGGTAAATGTGCGGGCCCTGATCTCCGTGAAGAGGTCTTCGCAGAGGCGGGGAATGATGCCGGCGTCCGACTTGCTAAACGCCTCTGTGCTCTGCAGACGGCCGCTGCCCATCATGGTGTAGGTCTTGCCGCTGCCGGTCTGGCCGTACGCCATGAGGGTGCTGTTGTAGCCCTCCAGCGCGTGCAGCAGCAAGGGGCGTCCAATACGCTCGTAGAGCTGGATCTGCGACGTGGTGGGGGTGCCGTCCATGGCGAAGCCTGGGCAGGACCACACGGGCATGTCAACGCGCCAGGCGCCGTCGTGCTGGTTCATGTGCACCTCCCCACTTGAGGGATCCATGGTGAGGATGATGTCGTCGGCACGCTCAGACATGGCGGGGTTCGGCGGGCGACAGCGCACAGCCACGTTGACGGCCTCGTCACCAAGGCCCAAGCTCATCGAGCCCGGCGAGTTCCCGCTCGAGGCACTCGAAGGCCGATGGCCCACCGCGCCGCTCAAGGACAAGGACGGGCTCGGCATCCGCGGGAACGCAGATGGGGAGCGCAGAGAGAGTGAGTTGGCGTTAATGGGTGAGAGAGGCGGCGCCCCGCTAGATGGGCGCGAGCTGTTCACCTTCTTGCCACCACCACCACCGCTCGTGCGGCGGGCCTTGAGAAAGTCACGCTGTAGCATACTGTGATATCAGCAAACGGCGCGCGTGAGATGAGAGGAAAAAGGAGCCTGATCCGTTGTGCCGCCGACTGTTGCCGTGGTGCCTTTTCTTGAGCTTCTCGGTTTCTATCGTGATGCCTCCTTGTGCGACGTACTTCTTGTACGTGTGTGCGAGAGAGGATCGGAATAAAGAAAGAAGGGAAGTAGCTGTGCGAAAATGCCTTTCTTTGATCTAAAGAAAAAAATCAAAACAATAAATGATGAAAAGTGAGAAAAAAAAAGGGTGAATCTAAAAGCACGCGGAGAAAAGTAAAATGAGACGCGAAATGAGCAAGCTAGGGTGGTATTTGGTTTGTCCTTTTCCCTAAAGTGGCCTTCACGTTCGTCTTGTATTTGATTTGAAAAGGGAAAGAAACGAACTCGCGTGCTTTTATTTCTACTTCATTTCAGTTGTGGGGATAAGAAGTAGAACGTGCACAACAGAGAGAGCCAAGAAGAGAGGAGCGGTGGAGTGTCAAGTAGAGGCGATTGAATTTGTTTAGATGGTGCTGGTGCAGGGAGAGAAGCACTGTATGGTCGGATGCAGTGCGACCCTGTGCAGCAGGCAACGCACACAAGTCAGTGCGCGGCAGCTCAGTGTACGGGATATGGGGTGTGACTGTGTGTGCTGATACACATCTCTCTTGCATTACAGTCAGTCTTGCTTTCTTGTCGTGACAGGCACACGTGGCATCCACACTTTATTTGCTCCCAAGCAAAAAGTAACGTGTTTGGATTTGCTTTCTTTTCGATTTTCTTTCGGTTTTAGATTTGTGTATTATTGCAGATACACGACGACGTTGACCTTTGGGATACGGTGACTTGCTTGTCTGCGCTCTCGGACCATGTGAGAGCCCATTCTGAAACCGCACCGAATGCGATGCTGAACAGAGCTCATTGCGGAATAGAGAAAAGGGGAGGGAAACAAAAAAAAACACGGAAAAAAGAGAGGAAAAAACAAACAACAAAAAAGAAAAAAGAAAAGAAAGAAAAAAGAAAAGAGAGGTGTAGCGAAGAGAGTCACTCATCGACAGTTACCTTTAGTACTTCATTCATCATTTATTAGTGTGTGCTGTTTATTTCACGCTGGTGTGGTCGCATTTCTCATACTTGCTTGATTTTTCCTCAGAACACTGCTGGTACGGGCGCGGTGTGGATGCGGAGCCCAAAAGAAAAACGAGAGGGGGGAATCACAGGATCGCAAAGTGCGGAATCAATGGGGTAACCAAAAAAGGGGCACAAGGGAAAGGAACGTAAAGGGGGTAGATGAAGAGATGAGAAAGCGCGTGCAACTACTGGCATTAGCAAACAAAAAAAGGGATTAACTCAATTAGCTCTCTCTCTCCTCGTGGGGCACCATTATTTGATCACTCTACCTAGCAAATCTGCTGGCGACCACTTACGCGGTCCGATGGGGACAGATTTGCTTGTGTGCGTGCACGTTGACTTCTTCGCCTTAATCAATTGTTTGTGTTTGCTTGACGTATGAGCGAAGAGAACTCGTCAACGTACACGTGCGCCGGGCAGCAAATAAATAAAAAAAGGAAATGGAGTCAAAATGAAAAAAGGGGGAAAGAAAGAAAAAATGGCACAAAGCGTGTGCCCCGCTTGAGTGTGGGTAAACAGTACCACACCCGACTCCATCAAAAAGGGGGAAAAGGTAATTTAAAAAACAAGGAGTGTCACAACCAGAAGAGTTCACTTGAGCAAGAAAACTGTGGGGGAGAGAGGAAGAAACAAAAAAGAAGAAAAGAAAGGATGAAGCACGCAGGAACAAAATCATACCATTCGAAGGACGAAAAGAGAAACGCAATTCAATGGGGGGACGAACATTGGTAAAAAAACAACGGAAAATGTGAAAAAAGATTTTGAAAAAAGATTTTGAAAAAAGAGATGTAAAGGGAAAAAGAAAAGAGAAGAGACGACGCTGAGTGTGGGAACCGCAGTCACCACTCACTCACTCACGTAACGTCGTTTCATGTTGGGGGGAGCACGCATTAACGTTGTGGCATGCAGGGGGAGGGGGTTGTTTTGAAAGCTCACTCGACCTGCTATGAGAAACAGGACGAAGAGAAAATAGGTGAAAAAAAAAAGAGAAGAGGCCGGGTAGAAACCACAGCTGTGCACCAAGATGCAAGTTTCTGTCAGGAACCAACTCCGGCTTGACAAGAAAAGGAAGAATGAAAAAAGTGGGAAAACAGACCAAAGGGGAGGAAAACAGAACCGAAAACGCAGAGCATAACGCTCTGCGAGGCCAGTGTAGACGTGCGTACGGAGCGCGTGAATGGATGTATATATATATATGTGTGAGTGAAACCATGAGCTGTGAAGCCCAAGGGAAGCAAGGGGACAACGCAAAGCATACGGGTCTCAAAGAGAAAAAAAAAAGGAATGTGAGCTGTTAAATGGCCGTTTGAGTGCCGACAACCATGCCGCATACGAGAGAGCGCACGGAAAGAAGAACGCGTAACCCAATATGAGAAGAAAACTCTTAGCAAGCCAAAGTGCCGAAAAGAAAAAAACGCGACAGAAGCATTTCTGTCCACCCTGACGACGCAGACGAGGCCACGACCGTACCCATCAGACTGTCTCCAGCGCGTGTGGTTCCAGTGCAGAGAGACCAGAGAAGCCAAACGAGCATGACGCGTCTGCTGATGAGACCTCACGCACAAGCAGCAGAGGCTGCACGTCACTCAGCGACGTCTCCACTGGACTGCAGAGGTTCACCAACGATGATGGGGCGGCATCCGCGCCGGAGAAGCTGAAAACGGGCGGCGAAGGCACGTCTCGCCAGGAGGTGGAGAACCGCTGGCCTGACAGTCGCGCGTTGAGTGGTGTGCGCTGTGGCGGTGTGAGCACGTGTGGCAGTGGTGGTGGTGGCGGTGGTGGGGGGGCGGTCTGCGGCCACCACGTCCCGGCCACGCGCGGCGGCGGGCTGGGCCGGCGCAGCGGATCGCGTGTGTGCGCCGCGTGGAGCGAGGAGCTGGACCAGTCGAACTCGCCCGTGGTGGACATCACCGTCGTAACGTTCGACGACGAGCTGCGACTCGGTGCCCGCGTGTTGATGGCGATGACGATGTCGGGCAATGGGTACGCGTTGCCCTCGCTGTTTGATGCACCTGGCGAGCGACTGGGTCGCTGCTGCTCCTCACTGTCCACCAGCAGGTTCACACTGCGATTCAGCGCTGGCGCCACCGTCGCGGGGTGGTTCGGCGACAGTACGGCGGAGTTGTTGGCGTTGTGGCTGTCGTTGGCGTTCGTGCCGTTGCTGTCCGGCACACGGTGAGCCGTGATGGAGTGGTTCACGGCTGCCTCCAGACCAAGCCGCGGCGGTGCGGGCAACGATCCCCAGTTGTTTGGCGGGATGGTCTGCACGGGCGAGAAGTGATGTGGTTCGGACGGGCTGCCCACACTTGTGCTCTCGCGGCGACTGTCTTCAGAGAAAATTTCGACCGTGGGCATAGAGAGGTGAATCACGTCAATTGGCGGGTCACCGTCGCATTCTGGCCTGTCGCCATCGTCATTGCCGACGGCGGTGACAGGGAACAGCACCACACCGTGGCCCGGGTCCTCGACCAGCGGGCTGCTGAGGAGACTCGCGTCGTTGCTGGTGAGCGACGAATCGCCGTTCATGACCCCGGCGATCAACCCCACGGAGGTGACCAGGTCGCAGTTGAGCGGCAGGCACGGCGCCTGGAGCGTGCTCGGCTCTGCCGCGGCCAGCGCTGCGGGTGCGCTTGTCGCGGCAGGTAGAGGTGGGAGGCAGAGAGGTGGCGACACCACCTGGAAGCCGAGATCGCTCGCGAGGCACGCCATGTCCGCAGCACGCCGTGAGGCCAGCTCGCAGAGGGCGGCGTAGTCGTGGCACGGCGGCGGCGTTGGCTCCAGCCTCTCCGTCTTGGACGTCGGAGCGCACCGAGGGTCTGAGGTGGAGCTCGCCGACGAGGCAAGCACCTCGCCGTCGATTTGGAACCGCACGCGACGCAGTGCGGCAGCCGGTGCGGCAGCCGCTGCTAAGGACGTGCTGGCATGTGTTTGGCGCACGTGATTGTCTTTGGTCTGGTCGGCGTTCAGCATCCTCTCATCGACCATGCACTAGATTTCACGAATCACGCAGGTGCGTGGAGCTGAGGGAATGAGGGAGGAGAGCACGTCCGAGAGACAAGGGGCAAAAGAAGGAAAGCGCTACAAGAACTGCTGTAGATGAAAATATAAATGATAACACAAGAAGAAGAAAAAGCAAGCACACGGAAAGAGGGAAAAAAGAGAAGAAAAGAAAAGAAAAAACAGATCAGGCAAGCTCCGTGCAAACGCAACCAGTTGTGTCGCTTGCTGAAATGTCTATAGTTGTGTCTGTGTGTGTTTCTTTGAGGCCATCAAATGTCATAAAGCGAACGGCGCAGTGACAGTGGCCATGGTGCATCGTGTGAGGAGAGGTTTGGGAAGCGCATGAGAGACAGGTATCGTTTGTGAGAAAGACCAAGAAAAAAAAGAGTGAGTCGCAGCATTCGCATTTTTGATGAATTCTACGTTTGTTGCAAGAGAAGAGAACACGCATCCGACATGTCTGCGTGTCTGCACTTGTCTTTTTGAGAGAGAGAGAGAGTGCACGCGCAGCATCGACAGGATAGGTAGGAATGGCACTTGTTATCGCCGGTTGTGGTGTTCAGAGTAGAAGGAGTACCGCAACGCATGTCAAACAAGTCACCTACGTGTTCAGCAACCTCTCTCTATCAGTGTCCTTGTGTTGTTGTCTTCTTGTTGATCGGTCTTTTGCTTGCGTTAAAATAGGCCCCGTGCCCTACTTGAAAGCCCCGCGACAGAAGCATCAGTCGTGTGAGAACTGAAGCGGACAAGGAAGGAGGTGAGACAAGAGGGAGAAAACGGGAGGGAAGACAACGATTAATGAGGTTCCTGTGACAAACTGTACTGCGCAAATCAAACAAAGCAAAAACCAATACACAAGAAAGAGTGCGTATCTGTGTGTTTGGGAGGGGGGACATTAAAGTTCTCCCTCTCCACCACGTCAAGTGCCGCCTGCGTCTTGCACGTCACAATAACAACAACAACAACAACGGGAACGTACGCATCAACGGCACGGGCACACCCCATGTGAGTGGGGCAAGAATAGGACTGACGTGTGTGCGCTTATGGGGGTCCAATTGGGCGGCGAGTGACAATGCGATAGGCGCGGTTCGTCGCAATGCTCGCGACCAAGAGCGGCTGAAACAACAGAAATACCATCACGGAGCACGTGATGGCGATCAGCAACGGTTTCTTCAGGCTTGGCACCTGCCGCAGGTCCAGGCCAAGGTACTCGTCGTAAAAGTCGTACGCGTTGTACTTGAGCTGCAGCTGGTACAAGGCCCACCCGACGAGCACCATGTAGAACGCGTGCAGCCAGTCCGTGTACGGGTACGACATCATCACGTGGAAGGCGGTGTGGCGGTCAGCGTAGTCAAAGTCGGTGAGCATGAAGCGCATCTGTCGCCGCTGAACGGCGTCGAGGCCAACAGTGCGGTACACAAGCGACGTGTCACCCTTCTCCTTCGGCTCCGTCGCGAGGAAGTCGTCCTTGTCACTCTGGCGATGCATGAGGGCGTTGAAGGACTGGCGCACCTTCTTCACCAGCGCGTTCTCCTTGTGTGTCTCCTGCAGCGCCTTGTAATCCTCCACGCCTTTCAGCTTGCCCAGCTCAACGGTGGGCGGAAACGCGTAGCCCTGGAAGCGCATGAGTCCGTGCTGCTGCATCACCGTAATCGGGTCGTACGCATGAGGCCCCGAGGTGAGGTGCGACTGGAGCTTGGAACTGCTGCGCAGGTAATCCACGGGCTGCGAATCCAGACCACGCGCGAGGTCCTCGCTCGAGTAGGCGCGCTCAGCCGCACCCATCGTGCTGTCCTCCGTGGCCCCGTCCCCGCCCTGGCCTTGCTCCTTGCCGTACTTGTCCTGGAACGCCTTGAGCATCTCAGCGTACTGCGGCGAGCCATAGTAGTATTCCAGCTTCTTGATGTCCTCTTCGAGCTGGCGTCGGCGCGGCTTCTGTGCGGCCGTCGCCGCTGCGTCCGCCGCGACCTTGGCCCGGCCGGGGTCCTGCGTGAGGTCCTCCAGGCTCGCATCCTCCAGCTTGGAGCAGAACATGGTGCCGCCACCCGCACTGGCCGCCTGCCCAGGCTTTGGTGCAGCCCGCGGGCGTGCCGCGTGCGCCGCAAAGTTCGCCTCGGCCCCTGCAGCGTCCGGCGCTGGGCCTGATCCGGCCGCCGCCGTCCGGGCGGTTGCGTGCCCCTTCCTTGGGGGCAGAACAAAGTCAGCGCTGTCGATGTTCTTGCCTTTGAGCAGGGACTGACCGGCGTGCACACTGGTGCTCTGCAAGCGCTCCGCGTCCGCGTCCATGAAGCGCCGCTTCGGTTGCTCCTGCTCCGCCAGTGACGGTGCATACTTTTGCCCAGGACCAAGTGGTGCCGCTGCCGGTGACGACGAGACGACAGTGGATGAGGCGCCATCGCTGGTGCCCACCGCAAGACCAGCCTCGTCACGGCCCTGGGTGAGTGCGGCGTGCGGCTCATCAGGACGGCCAGCTTGTTCCTGCGCCAGTCGCCGGCGGTGCGCCTCATTGATGGCCCGCAGTGGGCTGTCAGGGTGCTCCATGAATGCGAGCGACTCGTCATCCGCGGCACGTTCCTGCGGTGGAACGTAGAAGGCTGGGCGTGGTGGCGCGGGTGTGTCGATGATGCGGCCAGACTTGCCCGTGTTGTCGCGCGGCACGGTCGGGTACGGGGATGATGGTGGTGGTGGTGGTGGTGGCGAGGAGGTGGACGACGTGTGGAACCGATGGGCAGTCGTCAGTGCCAGGGCAGGACGGGTCTCGAGGCCTGTGAGCCGTGCCTGCGAGCGCAGAACACCTCGTGCCACACGCGCGCTCGTGGCGTACGTCGGACAGCAGGTGAGAGGCATGTGACTGTCCTTGACCTCGTGTGTGGAGGGGTCTGTGGCTCACCTGATGAGTGAACGTGCCTTCCTTTTCTCCGCGCTACTGTGCTTCACCCGTTTGGCAACTTGGTGTTGGGTCGAGAACAAGAGAAAAAAAAAGGTAAGCAGGCAAATAGATTTAAAGAATGAGGAGTAGATTGTGAGTGGGTAGGTTTAGGTCCGTAGAAAGTAGAATGGGTGCTTCCTGCTTGTTGCATCCGGGTTACATTCATCGTGTGATGAGCGGCTGTGGTAGGAGACCGATCCCACTCTACGAATGATAAAGGGGAGAAGCAAAGAGAACTCACTTGGCTGTCCATGAGAGACACAGGCAAAACGAAAAGGGAAAGCTGTCTCCCGCAAGCGGTGGCAAAGGTCTTGTTGTCTTGATACTTTCTTTTTTTGTTTTTGTTTCGATGTCCATAGCTTTCATTTTTACGACGATCACGTTTCCTTGTATGAATGTGAAACGTGTCCTCCCCTCCGCGACAAGATGAAAAGAAGAAAAACTCAATGGGGCAAGGCGCGGATAAGTTGGAGACTCGAGGGTGAGCCGGGTCACGCAGATGGAAAGCAGCGTGACGTAACACAGGGGAAACAGAGGTGAACGAAAACTCATGTCCGATAGTCGCGCATAAATCATGTTGTCCCTAGAAACACTATTAGGGATTCGAAAAGGGGAAGGGGGAAATGGAATTCAAAAACAGGAAAACGAGAGAAAAGAGCACAAAGGAAACAAACAAGTAAAATAGTTATCATGAAAATCAAAACAAAAACAAAAAAACAGAAATGGTTTCACGTCGTGAGGCCACGGAAACAAGTTGGAGCTGACAGCGCAGCGCCATGTGCGGTGCACCAATGCAAGTGGATGCGAGCGCGCGCATATGCGTTGCCCGTCGTCCAAGGCGTCGTGCGTGAAAGAAAAGGGGGAAACCGAGAACGGGAAGAAGAGACCAAGAAGTTGGGGGGACAAAGGGAAGTGTGTTGTGTGTGTATAGATATGAATTAGGAATGCAAACAAAGCACAAACATACACAAAGAAGAAAAAAATCATGCGCATGGAGGAATAAAGCCTAAAAGAAAAACAACTTGCCGGAAAGATTGAAGAGTAGATGTGTTGCACCACAGCCACAGGAAACTGCGAGAGGTGAAGAACGTGAAAAAGGACCGACCCAGGAGAAAAGAAGAGCAAGTGCAGACTTGAATCTCCGTGGGAAAAAATGAAGTGAAGAAGAGGAAAACAAGCAAAACAAAGCAGTGAGGTCTGAGAGGTCTGTGCGTGTGTGGAAGCGAGGCAGACTCACAGGGGAATGAACAGGTGAGCTCACTGACGCCACTACTTCCAAAAGGTTAATGTACTACCAGTTTCTTCACGGTTTTACTTTTTTCTTTCTACTACGCGACTATTTGATTGTGCATTCGCTAATTTGACTCGTTTTCTTTTGTATATTTTTTGTTTGGTTTTTGTGTTGTTACTTCTTGATGTAAGCCGCAAGTTCAACTTCTCGGATGGCGCCGTGTGTGTCGCTTTGGGGAAACACGACAGGAATGCGGGCGACATCGCCAACGCGCTCCACCGCAGCCGATCCGCCGAGAAGCTTGAAGATCTCGTCCTGCAGGTTGCCTGTGGCAGTGATGAGTGGGTCAGTCAAGTAGGTGTTGTCCTTCATCGCATCCGCGTCTGCCGCGCTGTTCTTGATGTTGTCCCAGTTGTAGTCGCCGCCAATGAGGAGGACGCCACCGGGCTTGAGGCGGCTGAGCATGTGCGACGGAATCGCGGATGGGCGGTAGCTGCGCTCCAGGCAATTCCAGCAGATGATGAGCGAGAAGCCGTCCAGGTGGGCGTGGAGGTTGGTGGGGTCGGCCTGGAAGAAGGTCGCCTTCTCCCGTGTCGCGGCCCAGCTGTAGTCGTTGGTGTTCACCTTGTGCTCCTTCCTCTCGCCGCCAGGACGCACCATCGTGCTGTAGCTGCAGTCGCCACGCTCACGAATCGCGAACGCGGGCACCAGACGGCGCGCCGTGTAATCCACGCCGATGACCTCATCAAAGTACGGTGTCAGTTCAAAGCTCACACGCCCTGCGCCACAGGCAAAGTCCATGACGCGACCGGCAGGGACCTTGGCGTGCTGCGTGAACACCTGGTGCGCGAGCTGCGCGATCTTGACGCAGCCATTCGGCACACCGCAGAACTGCTCGCGGAAGCTGTTGTCGGTGATGACGTCGACTTCGGGGTCGAGGCCGAGTGCGTTGCGGAGGTGGCGCGTCTCGTGCACCTCCTCGCCCTCGACGTAACGCAGGCCAATGTACTGGAAGAAGTGGCGGCGGAAGGCAAAGCGGGCGTCGCGGGTGGCCTCGTTGCCGGTGCTGACCCACGTGCCGCCCTTCATGCACGCGTGCCGGCCATCGAAGGTGGGCAGCGAGAAATCGTCGTAGAAGGGCTGGACGCGGAATCCGCGGTACGGGTACACGGGCGTCTCGCAGTGCTGCCAGACGTTACCGACCACATCGAAGAGCGCGCCGTGCTGGAACTGGTTGACTGGGCAGCTGCTCTGGAAGTGCTCCAGGTTGAGATTGCCTGGCGCGGTGGTGTCCCACGCCGGCATATCCACCTTGACGAAGCGGTTGAACAGCAGCATCCACTCCGCCTCCGTCAGCATGCGCAGCCTCGTCCCTGTCTGCTCTCCCTTGAAGTTGCAGAAGGCACGGGCCTCGAGGTTGTTGAGCTCGCACGGCCAATCCCATGGCAAGTCCATGAGCTCCGTCTGCAGGCGCAGCGCGTAGCCGTCGGGACGGGTCTCGTCACGTACCCAGAACCACGGATGAGTGGGCTTTTTCCACTGCACCCAGTTCCAGCCCTCCTCGTCCCAGTAGCGCTGCGTCTTGTACCCGTCTGCCTTCATAAAGGCGAAGAACTCCGCGTTGGAGACGATGAACTTGCTCGTCTTGAACGGTGCCACTTGCACCGTGTTGTGGCCGTCCGAGTAGTCGACGTCCCAGCCGTACAGCTCCGAGTCCGGCGCGCGACCCAGCTGCACCTCGCCGCCCTCAATCTGGACGAGCTCGTTGGTAGGGGCCTTCGGGTTCGACAGCGGGCACCGCTTCCAGAACTGACGCATGCTCTCGCGCACGTACGCCATCGGCAGTTCGCGGACGTGCACCGAGGCCGTCTCGATGTGAATGCGCTCGTGCTCGGCGGCCATCATCATGACCCACCAGAACGCGTTGTTGTCCGTCTTGGTGCTGTTCGCGATGGTCAGAGGCATCTCAAGCTCGAACTTGCCGCCGCGCATGAGCTCGTCGATGCGGTCGCGCACCAGCTGGCGGTACTCGCGCACCTCCTGGACGGTGGGCCAGTTGTAGTGTGCCTCGTTGAGGTCATCCCAGCTCATCTCGTCCACGCCAATCGCGAACATCTCCTCGAATTTGGGGTTGATGCGGGTGGTGAGGCCAGCCACGCAGAGCTTGTTGATGTAGAAGGAAGCCGTGTGGCCGTAGTAGAAGATCATTGGGTGGCGCAGCTTGTGCACAGGTGGGACGTAGAACGCCTCCTCCGTCTCGAGGCAGTCGAACACCTTCTCGAAAAGCTCAAAGGTGTTGTGTACGTACTGGCGGATTTCCTCCGCACGCTCACGGGCGTCACCACCGCCGATGGTCGGGCTGCGCTGCTTGAACAGGTCGCGATCGGCTGGCAGATTGTACCGCGCATCCGCCTCGGCACCGCAGATGTGATGCAAGTTGATGGGCTTCATCGTCATTGCGTGGAGACACTGGAGAACGCGAAAAGAAGGGGGAAAGCACGACGCGACGGCGAAAAATCGAGTGAGGAGGTCCTGACTTGGTGACAAGAGAGGTCTCTCGAGGGGGGGGTATGGAGAGAGAGGCGGTGTTTGATTGGTGGAAGATGCCTCCTTGGGGTGAATAATAATAATAGTCGTAGAAACTAGTGTGACAACAGAATACAGTGTTTTGCGAGTGCTGAGAACCAAGTGGGGCACAAGAGTTACATAAGAATGCAACAAGTAGAGAGGAGATGGGAGTAGAAGCGAGATGAGTGGGGATTCAAGCGGAGCCAAGTCAGTATGCGATGAGTAAAAACTGGCAGGTGCACCGAACGTACAGCATGAAGCATACGAAGCCGGGTCAGCTTCACGCCTGTGAGGTGCAAAGGTGTGATTTTTTTTTTTGGAGAACTTGTTGTACAGGAAGCGGGGAAGGAAAGCTAGCAGAGTAGAAATGAAGAAACAAAGTGAGTAGGAGGGTTTACGTGGGCATCTGAACCCTAGTTGAGGACAAAAGTGGGGAAAACGTAGCTGTGAAGTATACCATCGGTTTACTGCGTTAGCACATGGAGGAGTGTGTACAGTTTGTACAGCTCAGTCATGACTGCGCTGCGCTTCTCATCCATGAATTCTCCTCGGCACTCCCACATGTCTCGCGCCGGTGAGTCTGCTGTTCTGTATGTCTTGTTGTTCTGTGTAGCTGGGACACACAACGAGCTGGTGGCAGATACCTCCACTGCAGTTGGTTCTTCTGGGCGTGGGGCAGGAAGGATGTGAGGCAGTGTGCTGTTGGCTCCACTCGAAACCGTTTGCGTCCGCACACGCGATGAGAATCGCCGACGCAGCGAGTCTGTTTTCTCCACGAGAGCAGTGTAGGCGACATCGGTGGCCTCATCCACATCACCTGCGAGTGGAGACGGTCCACAGCCGCACACCGAGTCAGGAAACGCGGCCTCACGGCTGGAAGTCTCGCTCTCTGTCCTGTGCACCTTGTGCGGGCAGTGATCACGGCAGCGTTTACGAAGAGAGGTTGGGTGGCACTGAAGAATGTCGGCTTCCATTGTGCTTGGCACGGAAGCTGTGCGGAGGAATATGAAACCACAAGACGCAGAAAAATGTGGTAGTCTGTGTGCGTGTGTGTGCTACAAAGGACAGAGAGAAAAGGGAGAAAAAGTGTGTACAGAGCGAGATGAAAGTCAAAGTAGGGGTGGCACTTGAGAGTTTTGTCGACGAAAAACAAGAAAGGTAAGCGACGGATCTTGTCCTTGGGGCGACTGTGCCACGGAGTTCACTGAGGGGAAGGGAGGGTATCACAGGTCGCAAACGCAACTAGTGCGTGAGTGGAAGTGTCAGTCCAGATAACCGTTGCGGTCAGCGACGGAGAGAGGTGGAGAGAAAAGAGAAAAAAAAAAAAAGCAATGCCAAGGAGACAGAAGAAAAAAGCAAAAGTAAACGAAGAGTGACAAAAGACATCTTGTGTGCAAAGCTGAAGCGAACAACGAAGAGAGCAGCAAGGGATCGCAACAAAAAAAAGAGTCGTATTTCCCTCTCGTGAAGCTCCACCTCACCATAAGACAAGTGTCACACTCGTACGGACAAGGAACATCCGAGTGCAATGACGCACAGCACGCCCATCGTCACCAAGATCCACGCCGATCGCCTTAGCGAATCGTCCGTGACGCCTTGCACAGCGATGTACTCCTCCCGGTTGTGGCAGTACCACGTATTCGACGGTCCATCGCACACGACAAGGTGTCCGGCTGTCTCCTCCTTCACGGCGCCAGCGAAGCCCCACCGCAGGATGCTTCCCCAGCTCATCCATCGTGGAAACGTTGTCAGGTTCAGCAAGAACCCGCAGCTCAGGCTGCTGTACGCAAGGTACACAAGTGCGGGCCGGTTCTCACTCAGCCAGGATGGCAGCACCGACGCGTTCACGTAAAGAAGCAGACGATGGGTCAGCCCTCCAAGGCCAGCCACGACGCCAAGCGACACGGGGGCCTGTGGAACAAGCCATATGGAGAATGTTGCCAGGGCAATCGTATGCAGCACGCACTCGGCTGCCACGCGCAGGACGAGGGTAGTCAGAAAGACAGCGGTGCCATACATCCCGCAGCGTCGGTGATGGAGAAAAACCTCCAGTTGGTCCTTGAGCACGCCAACGTAGCGATGGTTTGCCAACAACGGCAGCGTGACGATGACAAACAAGATGCCACGGACGTTGAAGGCCCCACCAAAGTCGCGGCTCGGGAGTTGGAGCACCAGCATGAGCAAACCAGACAGGCCCCCAACGAGGTGTGCGAGGGCAGTTTGCGCCTCGGGTGACGTTCGCGCCGCGCGCAGCTGGTGATGCAGCAAGACAAACAGCTTCCGTGCTGTCGTCTGTGCGGGGAGGCTCGTCGCGACTGGATCGGATGTGAGACTGCCAGGGCCCACCTGCAGTCGTGACATCCCCTCCAAGAGGTCCATGTGCTGCCTCGAGTCGTAGAACTTGGCGGCATACAGCATCGTCTGTGGCTCACTTTCGGCCCACTCTGTAGCGAGGTCCACAGCTGTCGAGGGAAGAGCCAACCGCACCGCATCCTCATCCTCGTCCTCATCCACGGCAGCGTGATCTCGGTTTCGGTGCCGCCGTGAAGACACGACAGCTGGGGAGCCATCGTTGAAGAGTGGCAGAGGGGAAGAGATGCGGTACGGCGATGGCGACGGTGAAGCAGCCGCAGCAGCCACTGCGGTCACTGTGACGGTGGGAGTGCCGTCGCGCGGGTTGGTGGTGGTGTCAGCAGCAGAAGCCGAGGTGGTGTTTTGGCCCATGTGTGCAGCGCGGATGTGGAGTTGGTTGAAATACGGACACACGCCACGCGTCATGCCCGAGTAGAGCGTGCGGCCCCCCCTTCCAAGCAACACGGTCGTGTCGGAGGCGTCCAGAACGTGAAATGGGGCGGTGCACGCCCCGACTATGACTGTCTTGTGGAGTCTGTGCGCAACATCACGGAGCACCGCCACGGCGGCAGTCTCGCTCGCATCGCTCATGCCATCAAAGGGTTCGGCCAGAAACACAATGGACGGATCCCGGACCAACTCCATCGCCAGCTTCAACCGGAACACCCCCTCTGCATTGAGATCCTGTGCTTTTTGATGCCTGTCCAACTTGACAAAAGAAGTCGTGATGGCAATCATCTCTCGCTTCCACTCTGGTCGGGCTCGCGTGAGGAGATTGATGGCGAACTCCAAATTCTCTGTGACGGTGAGGTTTGGCACGACGACAGAGTCGCGGCCAACAAAGCCAAAGCACTGGTCGGTGATGGCGGCGAGTGTGTTGAAGCGCACGTCGCCCGCGGCAGGCACCTCTCGGCGGGTGACAGCGAGGAAAAGCCCTGTGAACGCGTCAGGGTCGGTGGCGACAACGGCGTGCAGCTTGCCGTTGCCCCACACTGCAGAAACAGACTGGCAGATGATGGTTGGCGAGCCTCGCGTCGCCACACTCCACGCGCGTGACGAGAGAAGAGTCACATCCCTCACAAGGATGTCGACCCCAACAGAACGAAATGCGAGATCCAGTTCATCGCCGTTGTCGTCCCCGACGTAAATGGCGTCACCGTCCTCGTTCTGTCTGATACTGTTCAGTGTAAATGAATGGCTCTGAGTCGAGACGAGCGGCACGTGCTCATCAAGGTTGTCCATCGAAACCGCACCACCACCTTGACCTGGTAAGGGCATCAAAGGAAGCGTCAGGGCAAACGCGCGATCCAGATACGTATACGTGTGTGTGTGCAGACGGCTCTGCGATGTCCAGTTGTAGGTCAAATTGTTTCGTTATGTGTGATGGTGATCTCCACCTCTTCGCATCCTCGTGTTTTGGTGGAGGAGGGTGTTTGTGTGTACTTGCCTGTGTTGTGTTGTGTAGGTGTGCATGTATACACGTGTGTATTTGCAATGGTCATGGGGGAATTGACAGTGAGCGTGGAAAATGAGCGTGAGGGCAATGGACGTGGTGTTTCCTTGTTGGGGGACGGCGAGCAGCAGTGTCTCGGGTGCGGGTTGCTCACTTGTGTGGACGGTGGACAAAGACCAAGGCACGGGGAAAAAAAAAAGTGTGAGGCTCGGTATGTGTTTGCAGTACTGACTGACGTGCCCAGCAATACCAAAATGCAATAGAAGATTGATCCTTCCTTGCTCGTCGCTCTCCCATTTCTCCATTGCACTGTGCATGGCTGCCACAGTGAGCAGAGGTGCACGCATGGGAGGAACGACCACTGATAGAGTGTTGTGTTAGCGAAGTTTCATGTCTTTTCGTTACGGGCTCGCGTAACAAGTAGAAAGCGCGATGCGGTTAAGGAATCGCGCAGAGAGAGAAGCCAACAACACGTGATGAAAGCAGTCTCCTCGCGCACATGCCCTGAGTCTCTTCCATATTGTTGTGGTGGTTGCTTTCTGCTTCCTGGGCAGTATGTATGTGTGGAAGGTGGGGTTGCCTTTCCGGCCTTGCAAAAAGGGAGTGGTACCCACGTCGCCGCGCTCCGACAAACAAAACAGGGAAGTGAGAGCTCAACGGAAAAAAGGGGGTCAAGCAAAGATGGCAAGATCAGGAGAAAAATCCCACACGACAGTGACTCGGGTTATCGTTCACGTACTTCTCCGCGTTGCCACTGGAGAGCGCAGTCTGTGTGACAGCGATCTTCAACGTCAAGAGCACCACCCAAATCCACCTGAGGGACGACAGGAGGGTGGAGGGAAAAAGAAAACAGTAATAGCGTTAGTGGTTTGCAAAAAGAAAAAAGTGGGGGATTTGGACACCCTCCTTTCTGGAGCACGGCAGCTCCGCAAAAGAGAGTGAATGGTGGACGGAGAGACACAGAGCGTGCACGGCATCGGCATTTTTGTTATAATTTATTTTCGGTGCGAGTCTGCTTTCTATTAGCAGCAACAGGGGAAGGGAATCATTTCGTGCGGGGACAATGGTAATAAGGAAAAAGAAAGGACGGGGTGTGAGAAAAAAACAAAACATAAAACAGACACAGCAACAACTGTCAACTGACCAGCCTGCCAAACAACCAATACAACGCAGCAGAAACGAGGGGGAAAAGAAGCGAAACGAAGAAAATGAGAAGAACGAAGCGAATCGTTCATCCACGCATCGGCATATTGTAGGAGAGACGCATAGAGGGAGAGAGAAAGGATGCCAAGAAGATCTGTCTACTCTTACTTGGTCGGTGCTGCGGCCTCCTGCTTTGGAGGCGCTGCCGTGCCGGCGGCGGGTGCTGCCGCCGGGGCCTCTGCGGTCTTGGGAGCAGCTGCGTCACTAGCTTTTGCCTCCGCCGCCTTGGCCTCTGCATCAGCCAGAGCCTTTTCCTCAGCCTTTGCCTTGGCCTCCTCGGCCGCCTTGTCCTCGGCCTCCTTCTTTGCAAGATGGCTAGAAGCGTCACGGCAACGCGCACCGATGGAGAGCAGTGCCGTCTCCGTGATGGGCTTGGAGCCAGCGCCGTAGTCGAACGTATCAAAGAGCGTGGAGACAACGTGGCTCGAGTTGTGGGTCTCATGACCGATGGCGTCGATGGCATCGGACACCAGCACAGGCTCGTCCTCCAGCTTGTTCTTGCGGATCTTCTCGTACATCTTCTTGATGTTCTCCTCGGTCAAGAAGGCACCGATGGAGCCAACGCCCTCGAGATCACTGTCGCCGCGCGTGACGGAGGCCTTAATGTTCTCGACCTTCTGCGCAATCGTATCAGCGGTCTCCGTGGCGGTGGTGCTGATCGTGGGGACTGTATCGACCGTGTCACACAGAGCCTCCAGGCTCGAGCGGACGCTGTCTGGGAGATTCTGAATACCTAGAAGCTGACGACGCTGTGCGACGGGCAGGGTGTTCATCGACTTGCGCAGGCTGTAGCGGGTCGGCTTCACCCAGAACAGCGTGTTGTACGGCACCGTCGCATCGCGCGCCAGGTTGTTCCACCACTCCAGCTGCACCTTCAGTGTCTCGGGGCTCTCAGTCCACCGCATGCCACGCATCTCGTTCGCCTTGGCCAACTCCGTGTCCGTCAGGTCATCCATGCCTTCCAGACGCAGCATGCGGTCATCCTCACGCACCTGGTGATACTGCCGGATAATGCCACGGCGCATCAGTGTGGTCGCGAGGGATGACGGCATCATACCATAGTACCACTTGTACGCACCAACACTACGTGCCACTCCCGCGACGATGTTGCTGGGGATCTTGTAGATGCTAAAAGGTCCATCACGGCCAAAGTAGGGTGCGACGAGCCGAATGTCCTTGGGCGTGATGGAGTCACCCTTGGCAACGCGCCGAATGACGTCCTGCTCAGGGTCGGTAAACGTGGCGAGCGCCGTGGAGGACATGTAATCCATGACACGCTGGCGAGCGCGGAGAGACTTCATGGCGTCCGTGAAGACGCGGTTGCGCCCTTGACTTTCGGACTCGAACGTGGACGGGATCAGACCGGGGAACATCTTGAGTGCGACTGGCAGCAACAGCTCCGCGAACGGGACCACGATGAAGAAGCTAAAGGGCACCAGGCGCAACAAGTCTTTCGTTGAGCTCTCAAGGAGGAGACGTTCGCGACGTGTGAGGGCGACACCTCGCTTGAGCTGACGAGAGTACTTCCACGCAAGTCGTGTGTTGACGCCGAACAAACGAAAGCCGTGGTAGAGGTGGCGCATTCCCTCGTAGCACGCGTCCCACAGCTTTGCCATCTTTGACTTCTGATCAGGGGCTTTCACCACCTTCTGTGACGATGCCGCATTTCCGCTTGCTTGCATGGCCGTTGACGTTGCTGCTTTTGCGGCGGCAGACGTGGCCGTGCCGTTCGTTACAGGCTTGGCTGACGCAGCCGACGCTGCACTGGCAGCGACGCCAGCAGCGGCGGCATTACAGTAGCGTGCGACAGTGCGACGCAGCATACTCTTTCAGAGGGGATTAACAAGACAGGAATGTGGAAAGCGACCCGATGGTGTTTTCAGTCGTGCCAAACGCTGTCTGAGACCTTTTTGTCTTTTTTAAGTACTCTAGTGAGAAAAAAAAGATTGTCAGGTGGGTGTGTGTTCGTCCGCAATCCTACAGCTCTTCACTATAACAGTAAAAGTGTGGGTGTTTTGTTTTAACGGATGAAAAAAGCGTAAGGAGGAAGAGGGGGGTGATATGAAACGCATCGGGAAAAAAGGAAAAAGAAATGGTGGCATGTATGCATGAGAAAAGTAAACACAAGTGAAGAGGAAGCAGCACTGGCTCTGACCACGACAGTCAACTGCTCCACAACGGAAGCAAGAAGGAAAGCACATCCGCAGACCCACTCGGCTCCTCATCTGTACAATAGGTGGAATGTCTGGGACACGTGACTTGATCGTCTGTTCGGTTGGTGTTTGGTGGCATTGTTGCGTCTCTGCTTCTCTTTTTTTTTTTTCAACGCTCAGTGAGTGTTTTCGGATGCTGTTTTTATGTGCTCACTGTGTGTCAAGCCCAACTGAAAATCACGCGTGCGCGTTGAAAAATCTGTGTACACATGGCACGCAAACGCAGTATCGGTGACGCAAAAGCTGAACATGGTGGATAGCTTCACGCGGTTTTGATCTTCTCCACCTTGCTTTTCTTGGCACTCGGTTCCTCTGGTTTACCGAATCCAAAGAGACTCAAAGTGGCCTCCCACACGGCGCCGAAAACAGACTCGTCCTCCCCGTTGCCGGCCTTGGGCTTGTCCGCCTCCTGCTTGGGTTTGTCCTTTTCTTTCTCATCATCATCAGCGGCGACTTGTGGATACACCTCGGCAACGTCAAAGCTCCACGCCTTCTTGAGGTCTCCTTGATATGCAGCGGCGGCAAGGAACGTGATGAGGAGCCACGGAACGATGAACAGGAGAGCCGGTTGGCCATGTCGGAAAATAATCATGACAGCCATCGTGTTGATGAGACTTGCCGTGTACGCAACAAGCGCGACACGGAAGTAAAAGGTGCCACGCTTTGCATAGTCCATGGAAAACACTAGTGTCTGCGAGATGAACAGGCCAGGAATGATCAAGTCGCCGAGCCCCAGCAGACTCTTGGCTGAATGGTCACCAAAGATCGTCCGCGGGAACACGAGCTTGATCGGCCCGTCGACACCAGTGGCAACAGTCAGCATGACATCAGACCCGAATACCCAGAAGATGTCATAAAAGAAAAGCGCACACAGCAGCAGGAAAGAGGTTCCAAATGTGTTGATTGGGACGTTCTCCAGCGCGGTGACGCCCATGGCAAAGGCAAGAACGTTGTTTGCGATCCAGTTGTTTGTCATAAAATACCAGGTTGCCATGGACACACAGAAGCAGCCAGTGAGGATGTTCGGGCGAATGTAGCCCTTCAAAAAGTTGCCCAGTGCGAAGATGCTGAAGGCGCTCAGGTAAAGTGAAATAAGGGTATTGAACACCTTCTTTGGAATGAACCGAAGTAACACATAAAAGGTAAATAACACCATAGAGCCACTCAGTGGGACTGCCAAGGCATCACCAGACTCGAGAGCAACGCTCACACCGTTCTTGATGAGGTGCTTTCGTAGACGCAGAGAGCCAACAGTGACAACCGTAACGGCGAGCACCACAAGCACGCCGAGGCAAATGTACAGCTGATCAAACATGATGCAGAGGTTGTTCCGATTCTGGCGCGTGACGTAGCATCAATGAAGGTGAGGGAGAAGGAAGAATCGGTGGCAGTGATGGAGATAAATAGGAAGGCGAAATTGAACGAAGTCGGGCAGATGCAGGGGCAACATTGTAAAGGGGGAGGGTTGTGTGTCCCAATCGAATGGCATTGAATGTTGAAGTGTGAGACACGTGTCTTGTTGATACCGTGATTCACACTCACTTTGAAAGACGTGTTGGTTTTGTGTATGGGTGTATGAGTCAGTGGAGAAGAAAAAAAAGAGAATGTGATGAAGTCTTGTTTGTATTGGGTGACGAGGTGCCATCCCGAATGCTGGCTGACAGAGAGTGAGAGATAGGCATACAACGTGTCGCAAGACTCAGACGGGAGTTCGCGCGTTACGATGGCTTACTCTTTTTTGACGGTGGAAGTGGTCGCCCAAATGTTTCCTCAAACGACCGTTTCGTCGCGAGCCTCTTTACGGCCCCACGATGACGTTTGGACTTGAGATGGTTGGCCATTTGATCGCGCCCACACACTGTCAACTCACAAATGTCGCAATGCTCTTGTGTCACAGCAGCGAGGTTGGCCGTGGCGTTTTCCAGTGGGTATGACACGCCGGCAACAGAGGAATTGACAAGGTGCTCTTCACAAAACGCGGAGGCGAGTTGCTTTATTAACGGCGCCATTTGCAACGCTGTGTTAACTTTCGCAAAATGACAAGGTGAGAGTCCTGCCTGTGCTAAGAAACGCACAAACCGGTTTTTGATCCACCGCGTTTGCTGACGCGCGTATCGACGCGTGTCAGACTTGACCTTCTCAATAAACAGCTTCTGAACCTTGTCAGGGTCACCGTCTTCAGAGAGTGTCATTTCATATTCTCTGTATCCTATAGCTTCTGCAATCGCCGTCATTGGTTTATTCTCTTTTGTGGATTTGTAGAACTGGTGCACCTCCTGCATTAATCCCCTCTCCACCATGGAATCAACGCGGCGGTCGAGGGAAGGAAAGAGTACATCGCTCCCCAGTGAAGCCCAGATGAGAAAAGTGCGGCCGCATCCGTACCGCAGCTGGATCTGTTTTGCAGCAAAAACATCAGACGGTAGTTTCCCGGTGGTCTCATGAATTTCCAGGAGTCTTCTCAGCCGTCGTGTGTCATTTGGGTGGTATCTCTGAGCAACAACTGGATCAATCCGATTGAGTTCATCCCATAGTTGCTCGTCGCCGGCATCGGATAAGAATGACTCAGTATTGACCTCAGCGGCAGTTGTGTCAGTAGGCGTGAGAGAATTAGCGAGCATAAGGGCCTCGGCGTAGTAGCACGTTCCACCACAGATAATAATGGCTCCTCTAGGATTACGCTCAAAGTAGGAATCCACAAAAGCAGACGCCCGCTCGGTGAAACGGTTGACATCGAATCGTTTCGTCGTCGTAGATCTGGTTGAGATTTCCTCCGCCTTGTTGCACGCGTCGCCTTGTCCAAATGGAGACTCTGGTGCATGAAGAACATCATCGCTGCAGGAAAGAAACCCGAGGAACGTGTGCGGGACACCCTCCATCTCGCTCAATGTTGCCTTATTGGTCGCAATCGGGAGCGCAGTGTAGAATTGCATTACGTCACAATTAATCACAGTCGTGTCCACAAAACCCATCTGATCAAGTGTGTGCGCAAGTTTAATCGCCAGCGCCGATTTGCCACTCCCCGTGGACCCAATGACAAAAAACACTGGTCTCAGTGGTTTGGGGGGGCTCGAGTCTTGCGACGCCATGGTGTCTCTCTACTTAAGCGTGCATTGGTCGTACGAACAGCAAAAATAAAAAAGGACAAGTTAGTCAGTGAACGAGAAGTCACAACAAAGTAATGTTTGAAGGAGAGAAGATGAAGCGTGATCTGGTCAGGAGCAGGTGAAAAAAAACGCAAGAGAGATCACCTCTGGTATTCCTGTACGGGTGTGGAGTGACACGCATTGTGCGCGCTTTGGTGATAAAAGGGCGTTCGGCGAGTCTCGTAACCCATTCCGATGTTGCACGGGGAAAAGTGCCGAGTGTCATCTATGCGATCAAGCTTGTACTTGGTTTGCACCTGCAGCTTCTTTTTCTTATTATTGTGTGGCATGGATCCGATGATGGCATGACGACAACTGGAATATCCAGAAATTTTTAATGGTTAACCTTGATGCACAAGTCGCGAGAGGATGATTGTGTATAATGGAACAGGACTGTTCGGCGCAACAAGGTCCACGACCGAATGAAAACAATAAAAGAAAAGTGACGTTTTATTGATGAGTGACTTTTACAGCTTAATCGATTTACAGACACTGCGACAACGTCGGCACACCCGGCTTTCGCCTGCTCGCCGTATCGCAAGCGGTCAGTGAGCGGCACCACGCAAGAAAAAGAAAAATACAGGATCTGTTTATTCGCGGGTACCAGTGGGTGTGGAAAATGCTTGTTTGCTTTCCGCCGCTGGCTCGACCTCGGATGTGGGCGCTCCAGCCTCAGGAGCGTGTGTAGACATTTCACTGAACGCGGCGTTTTCTTCCTGCTGTTGCTCGCGCAGTTCAACTGACGTGGTGTTGTCTGCCTCGCTGTTCTGCTGCTGTGTGATGCGGCCGCATGGGTAGTTCCATCGATACGGAATGTTGATGAAATCGGTCAAATTAAAAAGCACGATGCCAACAACGATGATGATGTATGAAACAATGAAGAGCTTCGTGGGATAGATGTGAAAGATGGTCACGTTCCAAATAATGGAATACACGTTCGCGGTCAGCAAGGAAATATTGACAAACGCAGCGCTGGTCAAGATGAACAGAGCAGGCATGCCTGTGTACACGAACAGCATTGTGAGGCCAAAAACGATCTGGAAAAGCCAGTCTGTGCCACTCCACTCTGAGCGATGTGGTTTGAAGGTTCGCCATTCGACAGCAAAAAATTGAATAGTGGCAAACACGCCTGCGAACATCGACATCATCGCCAGATTCTCCACTACCGGGACGTAAACGGGAACAGTGCGGCGTTCATCCTCTTCGTGGAATTCCTGCGCGGTGGAGTCCCGGCCGCTCTCGCGATCGACGGTCGCCGAGGCAACGTCCTCGTCACCCTTGGGGCGGTTCGCCGCGGAACCAGCGTTCGGTTCGTCTTCCTCTTCTGTCTGTTCGCCCACTGATTCGACAAGACGGCGGGTCTTTTGCTTTGGTTTCACAAACCACTCGGTCAGCACGTTGCTCGTCGCATACAAGGCGCTCGCGATGAGGCACAGCATGTCGCCAAGCACGGGCTTCGAGCCACTCCCGTTGCGCGAGAGTCCGTCGGCGTCGAGTGCAATCAGAAACGCAACGCCACCGAGGGCGACGATGCAGCCGAGTATGTGCGTGAGGGCAAACCGCATTTTCAAAATAAAAAAACTCAGCACCAGCACACACGGAATAGTGAAGCAGTTCAACAGCTGGACAGACATCATGTCTGTAAACTGATACGCGTAGACAATGCAGAAGTTTGCCTCTAAATCGACGACGGCGAGAATGGCATACTTCCACCAGCGATGCAGAAACGAAAAGTTTGAGAACCGCTCCAGGCGGTAGCGCCACAGCAGAAAAGCGAAAAACGGCCCATACACGAGAAAAATGAAAAGATACGATGTGACGGATTGCAGCAGCGGGTAACTTGCGTTGTTGTCCACCAGCTTCGTGGTCGACACACCTGTTAGCGAGTTCAGGAATGCGAGTGCCTGTCCGAACACAATGCGGATAGCAACTGCCTTCACCGCAACGCAATTAACATTCGACAACAGTTTGGGTGCCATTGGCAATCTTTGTTTGAGGGGAGGAGAGGGGGGGGCGGTCCGTTGTTTTCGGGTGTCGGGGACTTGGAGGTTTTCGGGGTCGGGGGCTTGGGCATTCGCTGGTGGCGGCGACGCAGGCCTCCGGGGGGTGCGGGAAAGGGCCCGCCACCCCGCACACGCCAACGCGCGCCTCGGGAGCCCCGGAACGCGGCCGCCCGGCCGCCAAACGCACCGCCGGGGCCGGAACGGCGCGGCGCCCCCCCCCCCCCCCCAAGCGCCGCCGCCGCCAAACATTTCCCCCGCCCTCCCCACCCGCGCCGCCCCTGGCACACGCGGTGCTCCGGCGACCGAGCCGGTGAGGTCAACGTGGTTGCGGGGAACGGGACCAAACGGGCGTTGTGGCGAAAGGACCGACCCGCTACGCACAGCGCGCGTGTGACAAGCCACTCGGCATGGTGCCAGTCCTCGGTTTTCGTTGGTGCGTTGTGACTCGAACTCCAGCCGCGTCGCGTGTCTGGGGATCGCTGTGTTGTTCCGCGTCCGTCGGGCGGCGGGGGCGGTGTTTTGGGGGCCTGGTGCGGCGGGACGGCGTTGGTGGGTCGTGCTCCGTCCGGCGCAACACGCGCACCCCCGTGCCATTGACTCCAAATCACCCCGCTCTTCACCGTCCCCCTCCCCACCCCACCCCGCTTTTCCCCGATTTATGTGACTCTGCTTCGTAGACAGTCCTCAATGCGCACCGAACAGAAAAAGGTGACCAAGGCCGCCGCTGGTCCACTCAGGGTTGCGTGTTCACGCTGCAAACGTGGTGTCGCGACCAAGTTGGCGAAGGTGTGCCCGAGGTGTGGCGCGACATTCCATCCGCGGTGCTACCTTGCGGAAACCGGTGTGGTAAAGGGCACACGCGCAGAATGCGTGTGCTGTCTCTCGTCAGTGTTGACAGACAGCGTCGCGCGCACAGCTGCAAAGAAGAGCCGGTACGCGACCGACTTTCTCAGGAACGGATTCTGTGTGATTCCCCTGTGCACTGGCGTCGCTGCGTCACGTGCGCTCGACGAGCGCTTGGATGCCTGGGTCGACGAGGTGCAGGTGCTTTTCAAGGCACTGATTCACGCACATGAGTGCCGTGTTATGGACGGTCACCACATGGTGTCGCTAGACGAGGGGTACGCCAACTTTCGCCAGCGTGGTCGTGGGCGCTTTGAAATAATCCATCCCTCGATTTCCAACAAAGTCGTCGATCTTGTCGAGGGCTGCGCCCCGTTACAGAACACGCTCCAACTTCTTCTCACTTCTGCGAAACCGTTGGTGAAGAAAAAGCTAATGTCGTCCGGCTGCTTTTTTTCATTGCCTGGGAGTGAAACGCAGAACTACCACACGGACGGCCCCGCTCTCAGTGATGCCGTCGACTTGTTTCCTTACGCGATCAACGTTTTCGTCCCCCTCGTTGATGTCGACCAGAAAAACGGAACAGAGTTCGTTCCCAAATCGCAAATGCCGTCGCACGCTGGTCAGGAGAAGTCCGTGAAGCCACAGGTGGCAACCGGACACGCACTCCTCTTCGACTATCGCGTCGTGCACCGCGGGCTTGGAAATCGCACAGGCGACAGCCGTCCTTGTTTTTACGCGACCTATTCGAGGGACTGGTACACGGACCGTTTCAACTTCAGCAAGAAGCGGTACCGCGATGAGCTCGTCGTCCCCGAAGAGGCGATGCTCTCTCGCGCTGAGCGTCTGCGGCGCCGTACCGAATAGTGTCGCCGACTGCGACCCTTGCGCATACAGGATGCCATCAAAAAAAAAACGAAACATAGAACCCAATTGTCACGAGTAGCAGCCTGAAAAGCCTGAAAAGGTGCCTCTAGATTTTCTGGTTTATTGCCCCCGGCAATAGTTCCGCCACTCTATCTTACAGTGTGTTGTTTTGTTTTCTCTCTTCCGATTTTATTTTCATAGACTGTAGACTTTGAACAAAATGAGAACAAATGACAATAGCAAAAGGAGCCCTCCCCCGTTGTTGTGTGGCTCGATAAGAACGCAGACTTCCTCCTGTTCTTTGCTATCCTGAGGCTGCTATTCCACTGCGATCGAAGGGACGAATATGCTGGCCAACACCCGGTTCCACTCTGTGCCTCTCGTATCTCATGTTATTTTGCAGTTGCCAGTCACTTCGTGTGTCTTCTTGGACAGCTTGTAAGTGCACATTTGCAGATGTGACTTTTGACCTCCACTGCTTCGTTTGTTCAACTCCCACTGCTTTCTGTTCTCTCTCAAAATCAATATCAACAACAATCCGTTCATACTAAACGAAAAGTTTTTACAACACTCTTTTCCCTCGTGCTTCACCATAGACACAACCTGAGAAATAAACCTCCCAAAGAAAAACAAACAAACAAAACCCGCAGTACTTTCTTGTTATCAGCACAATGGGTCTTCTCACTCTTCTCCGCAAGCTGAAGAAGAACGACACCGAGCCGCGCATTCTCATTCTGGGGCTGGATAACGCTGGTAAGACTTCCATTCTGAGGAAGCTTTCGGATGAGGACCCCACCACCACTCAGGCGACCCAGGGCTTCAACATCAAGTCCATTGACTGCGAGGGCTTCAAGCTCAACATGTGGGACATTGGTGGCCAGAAGGCCATTCGCGCGTACTGGCCCAACTACTTCGATGAAGTCGACTGCCTGATCTACGTCGTTGACGCCGCCGACCGTCGTCGCCTGGAAGAGACTTCCACCGAGTTGGACACGCTGCTCGGCGAAGAGAAGCTTCGCGAGGCTCCCATCCTGGTCTTCTCCAACAAGTGCGATCTCGCTACCGCCCTTTCCCCTGAGGACGTCAGCACGGCCCTGAACCTTCACAGCCTTCGCGACCGCACCTGGCATATTCAGAAGTGCAGCGCCAAGACTGGCGAGGGACTCAACGAGGGCTTGGAGTGGGCGGTGAAGAGCATTAAGAAGTAGGACTCCTATGTTCAGGACGCATTTCTCCATGTAAATGTTTTATTCCTTTTTTTCATTCATTCGTTTTCGCTCTATTATTGCAGAAACTCTTTCTTCAAGGAATAACAGAGGTGAAAAACACACAAAAACAAAAACAAAAAAGCGCACACATGCCTGGAAAAAAAACTATTTGCAAAAAAGGGGGACCACTTTGTGAAAAACGAACAATGCCATTGCTGCAGGTACGGACTGCGTCATGTTGAACTCGCTCTGGAAGTTTTTGGCAAACGCTGCTTTCTGTGCGCATCTTCAGTGTATCCTCCTTTTTTCCCCACTCAGGTTTTCCGCGTCTGCACTGGCACACTGACAGCTGTGCGAAGGCTAGAGGTGTCTGAAGCTGATTTCGTGAGTTTTAGGTACCTGAATGAGAGTGAGACGTCAATCCACCACTGAAACCACACACTCATGACTGTTTTTTTCTGAGAACCTTCTTCTGACCCATACTTGCTCCATATTGCCTCATTCAAATCATCCATTTCCTCTGCCTTTTATTTCGCCTTCTCACGCCAACACACACGCAAAAAAAAAAATAATAATTTAAATATACTCACCGCTCACAATTTCGACTCACGCAGAAAATAGCACAGCGAAATGTTCCGCTCAGTTAAGGTTTCCCTCGCCCCTCTGGCTTCTTTGAAGCCTGTGCTCGCCGCTTCTGTTGCGTATGACAACTCTGTCAAGCGCTTCACCGGCTTGATTTCGAGCCACGTGCGTGTGCCCGATGCTAGGACTGTTCACAGTGTTGTGGAGAAGACCAAAGGCGATGGACTTGCTGGGGCTGCAGCGACACTGATGCGCGCTGGCCTTTACCTCGGTTCTCACAACCCTGCCGCCACTATCGATGAAATTAACATGGCTCTCCCCAAAATCCAGGACGACGCAACGAAGCGTGCTGCCATCGGCACCCGCCTGCGTGCCCGCAACGCGCTCTTGGATCTCAAGGAGGCTGCGCTGAATGTGTCTGGCGGTGCCACAGAGGGTGAGGTGTCCGAACTTCGCTCCCTGGTCTCTACCGACTACGATGCACTCGTGCGTGCCTCGCCCAACTGCTGGCTGACAAAGCTTGGCGCTGCCGAGTTCAAGCTCTACATTGGTGAGACGCAGGAGGCGCTCAAGCAGCTCACGGAAGTCGAAGAGAGGGCGAAGGCGTACGTCAGCTCTCCCATCACTGTGGCATCTGATGTTGCCACGTTGGACAACACCAATCCCTACTGCCTCGTCGGCTTCCAGCTGCAGCGCGCGTACTTTACACGCATGGTGAAGGCCAAGGCCAACAACAAGCTTGTTGAGGAGGCGATCGTCTCTGTCGCAGAAGATCCTGCTGCGCTCGCCGCGCTGCAGACGTTCAAGAAGACACTGGGTGTGGAGTTGACCGACGAAGAGGCGATGGAGGTGGCCTTTGCGCTGTACTCTTTCAACGTGCGCCACCACTACAGTGACTACTTCCCGCCCGTGGCAGCCAGCCCGTACGATTACTGGGACTCACCCAAGGCTACTATTGTGGCCAATATGATCGACGAGGTCTACCACCCTGCCTCTTCCCACCTTCAGCCTGGCACGCTAGAGAAGGTTCGTAGTGCTCCCGCCCCACACCAGGCCTTCTATGCACCGTCTGACAAGCTCCGAGAGGTGCTCAAATCCGCGCCCAAGGACCAGAGTGTGATCGCGTCCATTCGGTCCGCGTTCGGCACTGGCCCACTTTCTGCGCTCTCGAGCTCCGATGAGGCTCTCAACGAGGCCATGGAGGCCCTCACTGCATCCGTAGCGTCTCAGGACACCGCTGGCACCACGCTGTACGCTGAGCGCCAGTCTGAAATTGCCCACACGCTCGGCCGCCAGCTGCTGTACCGCATTGAGGTACAGAAGGCTGTCGCGCTGACGGAGCTGAACCGCCTGCATGAGGCCGTCGAGACAGTGACCCCTGTTATTGCGGCTGATGAGTACCTTCACATGTGGCGCGCGTTCCTCGCACGCAGCCGCGCGTACAAGGGCCTGGGCCTGATCACGAACGCCAACAAGGATGTCAACGTGCTCAAGAAGATGAAGAAGAGCTTGACGGATCGCCACCCTCACGAGCTCATCTAAAACAAACAAACAAGCAAACAATGAAAGAAAAAAAATGGAAAGCAGCACAAAGTGATCTGTTTACCATTGTAGTTTAATTTTGGAATCGAGATGTGCTGGCGTGGTTGTGCTTCAATGGTGTTTTTCTCCTCTAGGAATGGTGTCCCCCCTTTTTTTCGTCCCCATCTCTCGTTCTCCGTATTGTTTTCTCTTTACCACTTATCAAAATTACCAAAAACAAAACAAAACCCCACTCTGAGACCTTCTTCTAGACCACAAATGGACTAACACTCACACAGTCCGTCTGCAAGACGAACAGCATTTAGTTTTTAGTTGTGTGGGCCGTGTAGTTTAGTCGTCTTCCGGTGGTGGGCTCAAATCCTCTTTTCTTTTCTTTGTATCGATCTGAGGTCATCGAACACCTTGGTAGGCATGTCTATCGGATTTGTATGCAAGCAAGTTCAACAAAAAATAAACAGGCGAGCAGACCTGACTCTCACCTCTCCGCGTCACGCTGCCTTGCTTCTGGAGGGCGTAAGTGTATGAAGGTAGTCCAGAGGTCCACCAGCAGTGGTGAGCCAGACCTTCACGAAAAAAGGCACGTTGCGCTGTAGCTTCTGTTTTGTGTTTGGGGTGCGTTTCGTAGGTTCATTTGCTTTCATCATCAACCATTCGACACTGCTCTATGGGTCAACGCAACGACACCACCACTGTACATGATTGTGAGTTCACACACACACACACACATACAGACACAATACCACTATGATTCCTCCTTTTCTCTCACAGTCTCTCTCACGTTCCTCTCACGACACACACACTGTTGACTAGCTTTCGTTGTTTTGCCACAACTTTTACAAAAAACATTGCGCTTTCACACACTCCTATCTCTTATACACCGCAGCCGAAAAACATCTCTTCTTCTCTCTTCAAAATGAGCTTGCTGTTGACGTTGCTCGCGGCAGCCTTCTGTGGCGCAGGCTCCGGCGTCAGCTGCTACCTGTACTACATCAACTGCGACATTGAGGTGAAACGGTTCCCCATTCACTTTGGCATCTCTGGGGAACCTGACAATTGGTCTGAGAACCGACACGCCATGAAGCTGTTTCCGATCATCTCGGTGCTCTGCAGTATCTCGACTGTTGTTTTCGTCGCGATGATGCCGTTCTGGCCCGGACTTGGTTTTTTCCTGTGCATGGGAAGTGCCATTTTGATACTCTGTGTCACCCAGTATTACGCCGTACACATTGCCCTCGGGACAATGACACGCATTCCACCACTCCAGTTCTATGGCTGCCTCGGGCTTATCCTCGTCACGACAATACTCTGCGTGATCCTCTGCCTCATCCCCGGTGCGTACAAGGATAGCTCCTCCACCATCCAGTAGTCCTGCACACAGTGTCTGAGCCTGACTCACCACAACGACAGACGGGCATTGCCCTGGGAGAAAACAAAACGTTCTGTTCTCTCCCTTACTTTTTCTCTTGTTGCTTTTCCCTCACTGTTTTTTTTTCTCTCTCTCTCTCTCCCTTTTCTTGTGCCAACATAGCGACGCTGTGTGGTATGTGCGTTTTTCTCGACGTAACGAGCTCCACACTCGCAGTCGTTCGTCTGCTTCGTTGGTATTCTCTAGCACGCTCTTTTTCTTCCTTTGCCTATGATGTGCTTCAAATCACTCAGGTCTTATCCATCTGTTCCATGTGCCACTGTCTCAACTGGCTTCTCACGGGATTGGCTCTTCTGCTGCCAAACCAGGGTGGCGCCTTTTGCACGACATGAAACGTAACGACACTCCTGCGCTCGCCTCGCTGTTCGATGTGTGTTCTTGTTGTCGCTCTCTTGCACTCACCCCCCTCTCTTTTCGTTCTCACTCTTCTTTCCCACCAACCTTCCTCGTTCATAAAGTCATCTCAGTGTTACGCGAGAGAACTTATCAAAAACAAAGCCTTTTTTCTTCTTTTTTTGTAATGTTTTCTCAACTATTCAAGGCCATGGGTCTGGCAAAGACGTGGCCCGGGTACACCATGGAGGAGGTCAAGGAGCACAACTCTCCAGCCTCGCTGTGGATTGTCGCGGGCAACTCAGTGTACGATGTAACTAGTCTTTTAGGTAAACATGTAGGCGGTGATGCGGCTATCCTCAAGCGAGGCGGTGGGGCAAAGGACTGTACGCAGGACTTCCTGTACCATGATCGCGCAACGCGGCGACAGACCGAAGAGTACAAGATTGGCGAGCTCATCCCTTCCCCAGCGTCTGGCGCAGCCGCCAGAAAGCCGCAGCAAAACGCTAGTACCACTCTTCCGACCGTGAAAGCACCATCAGACGCGCCAGCAGGTGAAACCGAGAAGAACACAGAGGGCTCCGCGGCTTCGCGCTGTGTGCCTTCGCAGAGCTCGGTGACACTTTCTCCCTCCCTGTCGTCGGAGAACTTGCCCAACACCTCCTGGCATGCGTCAGGTCCTTGCTGTAGTAGTGTTTGTGACTCATCCAACGCATCTGGCAATGGTATCTCCGTTGTGGACTCGCCGCTAGAGAGCCACAGCCATAGCAGTGTCCACCAGTTCGTCGAAGTGTCTCTTTGACAGCCGCGATAACGGGACAAACACAGAAAAAAAAACGTAGTCTCTTTGAACAAGCGGGGCTCCCCCCTTCCCCAATTGATACTCCTATTTAGCGTGGTGCGCCATCAACAGCGCACTCTCTTTCTTTTTCCCCCCTTTTGTATCTTGGTTTAATAGGACCCCTCTACTTTCCGTTTTCTTCCCCTTACGTGTTCACTCGGGGCATCATTGGTCTCCACCCTTGTTCCCTTTTCCTCTCTTTCCCTTTTTTTGCCTTTCACATCTTTTTTGTTCGCTGTTCCCTTGTCATTCTTCGTAATGATAGTGAACTTGAACTTAAAACAAAACCCACTGCACCAAGAATGTGTGCACGTGACTCTGGAGTGTTTTTTCTCTTTGTTGTACCCCAATCACTGCCCCCTCCTCCACTGTAAACCTCCACTGAATTCGTTTTGAAAACAGTATGTTCTCGAAGCAGATCAACTTAACAACAACACCCTCTCTTTTCACTTTTTTGTTCTCTTCAACTCACTTAAAAAAAAAATATAGGCTCGACGCGAGCAGCAGCTGAACGGGAAACAGACTGTGTTGCTGGGAAGCCAGACTCATTGAAAAAGATACACAACAAACCAACAACTGACAACCATAGCGACAACCGTGTCTTCTTTCTTCCTCAACGACTCTTTAGGTGTCTGTTTTCTATGCAATCACTGACTCTATGATTGTCTTTTTAAAAGGCCCCATTTTTGTGCCACTCTGACTTTCCGCCTCTTTTCCCGTTCTCCCAGTGTTTTCCTTTTCTTTCTTTCTTTCTTTCTTTCTTTCTTTCTTTCTTTCTTTTTCCTTTCCTTTTTTTTTTCTTGCGCATCATGTTCGAGCTGCACTGCAGTATATTGTCACCCACAGAGGCCACGATACTCACCTCTACCCAAACCCCTGCAATACCAGCCAGATCGCTGAACTTTTCCAGTGTAGCAACCAGGACGAACAAACAACGCAATTATACATTGCTACTTTTCGTCTGGTCCACACACACGCACACACACACGCACACTCACACATGCTACCTCTGTCACACGGACACGCCAAGGCTGTTCTTGACGCGCGCGCGCACACACACACACACACACACACATACAGCGATGTCCCTGGGCTCGCATACTCAGTGGCTCTGCGGCAGTCTTACTGACCTGACATGCCTTTTTTTCTTGTACACACACGTGTTCCACACCCCTTCTCTCCCTTCTTCCCAATCTCCTCACTTCTCTCTGTGACCGTCACTCGTGCATGGCCCTGATCAGTCGGTCAGTGTTAGAATGCTTGACAACTTGCTAATTCTCAGTGGGTTGAAGAAGCGGTGGCCAGTTGTGAGCGCGGAGGACGTGCTGCTGCACAACGACCGTGACTCCCTGTGGATCATCTGCGGAAACTCCGTGTACAACATCACTTCTGTCCTCGGCATCCACCCAGGTGGCGATGCGGCTCTCCTTCGTCGCGGCGGTGGACTGCGCGACTGCGACGAAGACTACCAGTTTCACAGTCGATACGCTCGGAAGGAGTGGGACAGCTGCAAGATCGCCGAGCTGGTTCCCGATGAACTCGCAAAACTCCCACGACTGGCTTCTGCCTTCGGCGCCATCAAAAATCAAGGGACGACGACGAGGTGCACAATGCAAGGATTCCGTGATGACTCTACCAATGGACAACCATCGTCCAGCACCTCGACCTTCACCGTGGAAACGGTTCCGAGCACATCCACAACACCTGGACATTTCCGCGTACACGACGCCCCTCGCACTGGCATGGGGTACGCACCTCAACGATGAGCGTAGTTGTTATCATCAACTGTCTCCTTACAACCGAGTGACCACCATTTGGGATCACTGTCACCTCCCAAAAGAATGAACGAAAAAAAAAGCAGACAAACCAAACCACCACTTCTCAACAAGTGAGCTGGGCTTACTTTCACAACCTTCTTTTTCCCTCTTGTTCAGGTTTCACGGCAGAATCAACACTGTTTTCTTTTCCCACCTTTCTTTTTTTTTACAGTTCTCCCTCTTTTTTACTTTGTGTGTGGTGCAGCTGGAGTCCCTTGACAACCATTGATTATGTGACAACAAAGCAACTCAATCTTCCATTTTTAAACATTTTTTCCCTTGCCAATTTTTTGTTTTTCAACTTCCAACAACTCACCACCACCATCACTACCACCAGAAAGCTGAACGGCTGCATTAATAGTGGTAGGAAAGAAAAACAAAATGCACCCCTTCTCAGACAACATAACAGCACAAACCAGTGCAATGCAGAGGGACTGCGACACAGCAGCGTGTACTTCCGTCGAACAACTTTGCTGAAACGCATTGAGTCATTAACAGATCAAGAAAGCCATTCGAGGATGGATGGCGACTCACAGGCAGTGCCAGTCCACGTGCGTGTGGAAGTAAGTCAAGTGCCAAACGACTTGATCATCAGTTTTTTCCCCCTTTCTGTTTGCTTTTTCCCCCTACTGCGCGTTTTCGCTTGTTTTTCTTTTTTAGCAAACACACACACACACACACACACACAGACAAGCACACATACAGACAGAGTCATGAGTCGGACTCGAAACGCGATCACTCCTGACCGTTTTATGTGGCACTTGTTGCTCCCCTTTGAGCCTTGTTTTGTCCATGCAGTTTGCATTTCATTTGATCATGAAGTACCGATCCACCTTGTCTTGCCCTTGATGCATCTCGCGCGCTCTCTCTCTCTCCCTCTTCTCCCCTTCCGACAATATCCACTCTCTCCCTCTCTACCACACGCACACAATCAAAAAGAAAACTCGAACAAACACACACACACATACACACATACACACGCTCAACAACACGCACACATACAACACATATCCCAGCGCTAGTGCCGCACTTACTATTACTGCTCCTACTTGCGACGCGTCAGATTGAACACCTGAAAAGATGTCAAGCAAAGTTTACCGTGCGACGGTGTTTGAGGTCCCTGAGCGGCACAACCTTCACATTATCAAGGACGCCTTGGTGGAAGTAGCTACCGACACAGGGCTAATTCTTCAGGTACTTGATCCCTCGAAGGACGCTGAGGTGTACAAGGCGCTGCTGGACGAGGCAAGCAAGGCTGGATCTTTGGTCACGTTCAGCGCGGACCAGTTCATTCTGCCTGGCCTCATTGACCTTCACGTGCACGCGCCACAGTGGCCGCAGCTCGGCAAGGCTCTGGACCGACCTTTGGAGAAGTGGCTCCAGGACTACACATTTCCACTTGAGGCCAAGCACGGCGATCCTGTCTTCGCCGACAAGTCTTACCGCTCTCTTGTCTCCGCGCTCCTGGCGAACGGCACCACGACGGTGGCCTACTTTGCCAGCGTGCATGTCGAGACGAGCGTCCTGCTAGCAAAGATTTGCGTGGAAAAGGGTCAGCGCGCAGTGGTGGGCAAGGTCGCAATGGACTTGCCTGATCAGTGCCCGGCGTACTACCGGGATGCTTCCCCGCAGGCCGCTGTTGATGACACGGAGCGGTTTATCGAACAGGTCCGCGCGCTTCCGAACAACGAATCTGGCCTCGTGCTGCCCGCGGTGATTCCGCGGTTTATTCCATCGTGCAGCCACGAAGCACTAGAGGGCCTGGGTGGACTCGTGAAGAAGCACGGCGTGCACGTGCAAACGCACTGCTCGGAGAGTGACTGGGAGCACAACCACGTCCTCGACCGTTACAAGATGCACGACGCGTTCGCCCTTGACTCGTTCGGCTTGCTGACGCGCCGAACTGTTCTCGCCCACGCAAACCTGTTGAGCGACGAGGACATGCAACTGGTCAAGATGCGTGGATCGGCCGTGGGGCACTGCCCACTGTCGAACTACTTCTTCTCCAACGCCGTGTTCCCCCTGCGCAAGGCGTTGGATCTCGGTCTACACGTGGGCATGGGGACGGACATCTCTGGCGGGCCAAGCGCGTGCCTCTTCGATGTTTGCCGCTACGCCATCACGGCATCGCGTGCGCTGGAGGATGGCGTGGATCCCGCCTTGTCCGCGTCGGAGCGCCGCCACAAGGACCCTACGCGCATCGACCACGTTGAGGCCTTCTACGTCTCGTCCACGCTTGGCGGTGTGGGTCTGGACATGAAGATTGGTCGCATCGCGCCGGGCTACTACTTCGATGCCGTCGTCGTTGACACCGCCGTCAAAACGAGCAACATTCGCATCTTCGAGGGTATTGACACCCTTGCCGATGTTTTTGAGAAGATCGTCTACAACCTGACGCAGACAAACATTGTGCAGACGTATGTTGCCGGCCGCTGCGTTCACGATCTCGCGCGTGAGACGGCAGCCGCTTGACATCCTGGACGAACCGCGAAGAGGACACACATAAAAAAAAAGAAACCAAATAATGAACGGGAAGATGTAACCACGTTGAACCATCCTGTCTTCCCCGCTTCCTAGTTTTCTTTCCTCTGCGACCTTCTTGTTCATGAGTCTGACGAGTGACTAAGTCTAGCATTGATGCGATCGAACGACGGTGTCCCGACGCAGTTGACTTTTTTTCATTATTTCTTAACCTTCGCATGTATTCGTGCATCATTCCGACTGTTCCTTGTTTGGTTCTTGTTTTTCTCTCCACCACTTTCTCGCACGTGACAGAAATTCTCTCTCTCACTCACTCACACACAGACACTGTCGTTTTGGCGAAGCACATCATCTTGTGACACAGAGCAACGCACTTCGCTTCTGTTCACCGCTGATCTTTCAACTGATCACTAGGACAGCTCCGGAACCCTTTTATAAGGGGACGCATTACTGGTGCTATATTGCACACAAATTACGGACGCTGGCGCGCCGGTTGCCCAGTGAAACCCGTCCACACAACATGCAGTCTCTTTGCACTCGCGCCCTTCAACATCTTTTCCCGGCCTGTTTTTCTTCCCATCCTCTCTCTTCCCCTTTTATTCTCTCACACAATGATCACTGTGTATTGCAGTCCCACTATCATGGAGGAACCGAAGCAGACACTGTACATCCGTGGGCTGCCGGACAAGGTCTCTGCGAATGAAATGCGGCGCGCTCTGTACCTCCACTGCACGCAATACGGCCCAGTGCGCGAGGTGCTGTACAGCAAAAGTGAAAACATGTACGGCCAAGCGTTTGTGGTGTTCAAGGATGTTGCCACAGCTTCCACAGCGCGCAGTGCGCTGCACGAGAGGAGCTTCTATGGCCGCACCATTCAGGTATTCTACGCGCACCGTCAGGCCTTCTCCGTCGACCCAGCTGGTCGCCTACGTCGCGATGCAATTCGCGAGCAGCGCCAGCGCGTCAAGACGGATCTCAACGAGTGAGACTGCCTGAAAGGGAGGTGCGGGGGGAACCATTGCTGTGATGGCCACCTCGCGCCCCCAGTTTTTGTTGTGCGTTTTCCTTTCCGTTCCCTTGCTGTAAGTGTGCAGTCTGGCACCGTTGTTACTCTCCCTTCAATGCTCTCGTACCATTGTCACACCACTCTCTCGTGCGGCGAACAAACTCCGCTAAAAGCAACGATAAACACCAGACAACAACCACAACAAGATGAAAGAACTGTAGGTCGTCACTCCCAATCGAAGTGGACACGCTGCACGCGACTGGCAGAAACACATACATTGTCGGCCTGTCACCTTTCACCCCCCCCTTACTCGTACAAGGTACCAAGCTCATTCAGGTTCCACCAACGTGCGCTCACAACGACGGCAAAAGGGGAAACACAAGCCGGGAAAAAGGTACCCACGCATCAAAATTTATCAACTCACAAACCAGCTCATCCCCTCCTTCACCTGCCAATCCTGTTTCAAAGCAATCCTGTCTCGCACTACATACCAGTCTTTATGGCCTTGGACGGAAAGTGACGGACAACAAACACATTTAGACTCATCCGTCCATCAAGACCGACATACATCAGTATGAGCTGCTCTGACAGTTTTGCCTCCGCTCGCAGCGGGTCGGCATCGTCACTGGGCTCAGCACGTTCACGGTCACCACACACCTTTCTGGATGACTTCTCCTTCCTGCTTCTTCAATTTTTGGTGCAGGAAGGGGAGTCGGTTCCCAACTCAGACTCTCACGACAGGGGCACGGCCCAGCCCTCGATGCCCGCAGTGCGCTCCCTGCAAGCCGTGCTGCAGGCGGCGCGCCGGAGCGAGGACGACGACGGAGAGCTTTCCTCCGTGTGCTCGTCGTCGGCGTCTGCCGAGTTGTTCTTGGTGCGACTCAAGGGGCTCCTGGAAGGCCGCGTTCACGAAAGGCAGGCGGTTCTTCTGGCGCAACGTCTCTGCCCCGCAGTACCTGGAACCTCGACACACCCATCACGCCCAGCATCCCCCGCGCCAACCACCTCCCAACGCCGCCGCTCTCGTTTTGGCACGGCGCGCGACTCGACGGACTCGTCACGGGGGAGCTCCCTCTCGCGCTTTGCAGGTGCAGTCCAGCATGCTCCAGGCGGGGCCCTGGTGCCGCACTCTCCCAACATCGACCAGGCGGTGGCCGCGCCAGACTTGTGTCACCTGCATGGTGACCTCCTGCTCCGTCTGCAGCACCACCTTTGCGAGAGCATGTCCCGCGCCGAGGACAGGCGAGACGAACACGGCGGCTTCGCCGGCGTTATCTTCCCTGAACGTGCACTCGTCCTGCAGCACGAACTACTCGATGGCGTTGACGCCGTGCTCGCCGAGTCTGCGGAGGACGCGCGGAGTCACGCCACGGAGTCCACCACCGCGACTGCCAGTGCTGGATTCGCGCGAGAGCTCGCTGCAGCACGACGACAACTCGGCGAAGCACGTCACCAAGATGGATGGACGCACCTCTCCGTGCATGAGCTCAGCGGTGGTCCTGCGTCATTTGGCGACTGCACTCCCGACGACGACGGCGACGGCGACGGCGAGCGGCTTCGCTCTCGGCTCGGCCACGACGGGGTTGGGTTTGTCTCCCATGCTGTGCAGCAGCACGTGTGGCTGCTGTGGCGAATGCTGCGACAGCGCTTCACGGCGTACTCGGGGTGGGACCTGCTCGACCGCGCAGCACGGTTTGTGACGATGCCGTCCAAGAGCCCTTCCCCTGCCGTGCCCAGTGACGTTGATCTCAGCACGCACAACGCCAGCATCAGCATCAGCAGCGCCAGCTGCGGGGCCGTCTCCCACACCGCGAAAGCCTTGCCGGCAAGCGGCGAGGAGGCGGTGGGCACGGAGCGTCCGTTCACGTCACCCTCACTGCCACCACTGGCCTGCAACGGCACAGATGACGGGGACTCCGAAGACGACCGTACCCCGATTCGTCCACCACCCATTGTGGCGAACACACAGACCAAGCACAGATCGCCCGCGGCATCCGTGTCACCGAGTCCACCAGAGGAGCTGCTGTCGATTGAACGTGTGCGCCGTGTGACGCAGAAGCCTGAGGCCGCACAGGACGCGACAGATGCGAGTGTTCTATGCACACTCGCCTCTCTTCAGCACAAGCTACCAAGGTGTGCAGTGTATGACGCATTGATGAATGACCTCCGCAGTCTCGCATAGTGGTGATATCACAGCTCGACAGGGAGCTGACACGCACACACACACACTTTCGATTCGACTGTATTTGACACTCTAGATCTTTAGATGGACCACACAAAAACTGGAGAGGGCGTGAGCGCCCTTTCACATACATTTCTTTTTACAGTCAGTCTACCTTTTCCTTTCCAGCTCTTTTGCACTCTTTTTTTTTTTGCCACAGAAATTTACATTCAGAAAGCGTAAAAAGTAGGACACCGTGTCACTCTGTATATGCTCAGAACCACACACACACACACACACACACACACACACACACAAAGACGCGGAGATGCTTGGATGCCGACTGCTCTCGCCAGCATTAGCGAGCACCGTCAGGTGTCGTGACGGCATTGGTTGCAATTCATGTCACGTGGAGAGATGCGGCAGCTTCCTCCCTCCCTCTCTGACTTCACTACGTCTTTCCTCACTTGCTCTCTCTCCACCTTTCCATTTCTTTCTTTGATAGATTATAGCAACCAAGAACAAAGACTGTCACTCACACCGTACCACCTGCCTGTTTATTTATTCGTTCGTTGACGGTTTTCCTGTGCCTCCCTCTGTGTGTAGAATCATGTCTCTTCCTTCCGACTACAAGGAGTACATCGCCGGCCTGATCCGCGAGATTGGCGTCAGCAACCTGACGATGGGCGGCATCGAGACCCGCCTGCAGATGCACTACAATATGGACTTCACGCCCCACAGCGCGCCCGTCACGGCCGCCGTGCGCGAGCTGATGGCGACCCCTGAGTTCAAGAAGGAGCTGGCCAAGGCCAAGAGCGCCATGGAGGTGGGCGGCAAGGGCAAGGCGAAGCGTGCTCGCAGCCCGGTCAAGGAGAAGGGCGCGAAGAAGGAGAAGGCCGCCAAGAAGGAGAAGAAGCCGGAGGACTACCCCAAGGGTGCCATGACGGCCTTTATGCTGTTCAGCAACGATCAGCGCGACAAGGTCAAGGCGGCGAACCCAGACTTGAAGATCACCGAGATCTCCAAGAAGATTGGTGAGGCCTGGAAGGTGCTGAGCGAGAGCGAGAAGACCCGCTACGCTGGTCTCGCTGAGGCCGACAAGCAGCGCCACGAGCGCGAGATGGAGGCGTACAAGGCCCGCGGTGGCGCCGTCTTCAAGCGCGGTGGCAAGAAGGAGAAGAAGAACAAGAAGGAGAAGGACCCCAACGCGCCGAAGCGTGCGCTCTCCGCGTACTTCTTCTTTGCGGCAGAGTACCGCACCCAGCACCCAGACAAGCCCGTGAAGGAGCAGATGTCTGAGGCGGGCGCCAAGTGGAGGGACATGGACGACGCGGCCAAGAAGCCCTACGAGGACAAGGCCGCCGCCGACAAGGAGCGCTACATCAAGGAGTGCGCCGCCAAGGGCATCAAGACGAGCTCCAAGGCCAGCGGTGCCGCCGCCGCCGCCGCGAGCAGCAGCAGCAGCGACGACAGCAGCGACGACAGCAGCGACGATGAGTAGACGATTGGCTTCCCATTCCCTCGTTTCCTCCTCTTTTTGGTTCTTTCAGGCGCCATTAAAGTGGCTTGAAGAGCGAGAGCGAGAGAGGGGAGATGGGTGCGAGTTGACACGCTAACAAAAAGGAAAAAAAGCTTTAATATCACGGCAGAGCTCAGTCTCCTCGTCCCTTTTAGCGTTTCTTTTGAAGATGGAACAGTGGCGAACGTGCCACCTCCCCTCCCTGACTCAACAGAAGCAGCCACTGGAACGAACTATCTGGGAACAAACTGGGCATGAGTGAAAAAGCAACAACAACATGCCAAACAAACAGACAGACAAACAGTCAAACACCACACACACACACACACACACACACACGCACACGCACCAACAATCGCAGATACACGAGCACACACATATAGATCTTCTCGTTTTCTGTGTCTCATGCCGCGTTCTTCTCTGTCCGTGAGTGTGTGCTGTTTTCTTTTCCCCTTGTACTTTTCGCGCGAAAGAATGGCAAAATGTGTGCCCCGTATCATGTGCCTGTAAAAACAAAACAAAACAAAATTGAGTTGCCTTTCGTCTCTCTCAATCTTCCCTCCATTCTCTGTCAAGGAAGTGAGTGAACGAGGCGCACAGCGGCCCAACGCTGTAGTGGGCTCAACCGTTATGTGTCTGTGTGTGCATAGCTACTGCGCGAGAGCCAACACAGGTGAGTGCGTCCGTGTGAGAGATGCACCAGCACGTAAAACAAAAATGTGTTGCGACCACCATCTTCCTCTTCATTGTCCAGGCGGTGCACTGGAGCTGCCCATGCATCAAACGACGGGAGCCACACCTTTCTGCACGGCGTAGAGAAACTCACGCTTGTTCTCGTCCCTTTCCTCTCCTCTCTCGCCAAAAACAAAAAAATGTACTCCCTCTGTTTCGTGTCGCTGCCCTGTACTGGAGCGCATCATTCACAGAGGTGATCATTCACACGCGTCAAATCGATTTGTTTCTTTTCTCCTCACTGCTCACTCATTGCAATAGCGTGCGTGTGGCTGTTTGATTGTGAGTCTGACATTTTCGCAATGCCGTCTCCCGCCCACAGAACAGCAGCAGCGGGTGATGACCCCCAGGCAGTCCCGGCTTCTCACTCCTCGTCGGTCAAGCGCATCAACCCGCGCGACTTCCACAATACGGCCGCGCAGGAGTACACAGACAGGTGTGTGCAGGAGCTGCTGGAAAGCAAGAACTACAAGGCCTTCCGCCACAACGAAGACTACAACGAGCGCTTCTTTTTGACCTGGTTTCTGTCGCCGCTGTTCCTTGTTGTCGTCTTCTACCTCCATCTGATCATCTTCAGTGACGACTACATCGCACCCTTCGCAAGCTGCGCCACCACGAGCATCCCACCGAACTCGGCCCCACTCGTCAATGGAGCGACCATCGCACTGCTATTCTTTGTCATCCCCTGGACGCTGCTGGCACCCTTCTCCGGCTTCTTCGAGGAGCTCAGCGGCTCTGACACGTTCTTTGTGCTGCTCTTCTTCACCGCGGTGAACGCCGTCCTCACATCGTTCGGGGGCAGCAGCTTCCACTTTCCGCCCTTTGTTGTCGCTGACCCGCCCGTGCCGTGGTTCGACACCACCGTGCCACGCACACACTGCATCGTCACGACGATCGTGCGCGCGCTCCCGCTGCAGGGCTACCTCGTCGCCTGCTACGCCGTTGCCCGCACGCGGCGCACCTTCTGGCGCCGTGCCTGGCACCTCCCTCTGCCGCTCGTGAGCACGCCGGTCGTGATTGGCGTGTGCGGGACCCTGACGTGGCGTCTTGTGCACCTGGTGCTGCCGTTCCTCCTGACGCCCGACCTGCGCAGCGTGACGCCACTGGTCAAGGCGAGCGGCTGGTCTCGCTGGCGCGCAGACCCGGCAGCGGTGGCGAACATGTGGAAGCCTGTAGCGGTCGAGATTGGCCAGACCCTGCGCACAGACATCGTCGCGCTCGGTCGGCAAGGAAAGATCCCTGGCGTCATGATTGGCGATGACGCGGGGCGCCTTTGCCTCTATCTCGCGGCCCTGGCCCTCGCGACGGTGTACTTTGCCGTGCTGCTCGTCCGCCCCGTCATGCAGATGCTCTTCGACGGTGCCCTCTACTTCTTGCCGACGGACCCGACGGTGTGGGGCCTAACACTGGCGGGATCCGTGGGCGGTCTCGTGGTGCTGCTCCGCATGTCGGAAGTCTTTGTTGTGTGGCCCCTCTCTTTGGGTGCGCTCGTGTTTGGACTGCTGTACAACGGCTTTGTGGCGTAAATGCCGCAGAGCGACAACAACAAAAAAAAATGGACGCGAGAAAAGCGAAACGTGTCGCACAATAAAGGAACTCTGGTGAATAACAGATCACTTTCACTAACAGCCACTGCGAAAAACAAACAAACAAAAAAGATTCTTCGACAGCAAGAGTAGCATCACAACCAGTCACAACACAACGTTGTCGCCTGAACTCGTTCGCTCACGGCACTCGATGACTCCGCCCACTCCCCGTTTGATAAGGTGACAACTTGACGTAGACCCTAGATCAGTTTTTTCCCCTTCTTTCCTCGTTACACTGTTTCACCCCACTATTTGGTAACACCTCCCCCCCCATGACAGGGAGACACAACCACAACACCACCACCAAGAAAAAAAAGAAAGAAAAACGCAAACAGCTGTACTTGGCCATCCCGTGCCTTTGTTGTCCTCGTGGAGGTAGCGGCATCAACACGGGTCACGCGCGCTATTCGCTAGCGTCATTGCAGAGAAGGCGCGCACACGGGCGAGGTGTACGGAAGTGTACCGCCTCCCTCGTTTTCTCTCGAGCCCACTTTCGCAGTTGTGCGCCTTCATCGTCCTCCCTTCGCCACGACACCGACATCCTTTCAACCACCGTTTTCCCTTTTCACTCCCTCACCACTGTGCACACACACTCCTCCTCGCACACATGGATGATTCCTCACGTGCACAACAGTCAAACGGTGTGAAAAGAAAGGGAGACACCCCGCCTTGTCCATCGTTGACACACCCACGAACGCACACACACACACACTGGTCTTGCACACACACAAAAAAAACATACCTTGATTGTTGATGGACACCGACACGGTTCACGAGCCCTCAACTGGCCACGCCCCGGCTGCCGAGGCGGAGGCGCACGCGGCCACCAGCACATCCATGGAGGACGGCCTGCCACAGGAAGAGTATCCACGCGAGGAGGGGGATGCTGTGGTGGCCGCAGACGAAGAGGATGAGGAGCCCGAGTACCCCGAGGAGGGGGAGGAAGAAGAGGAAGAAGAGGAAGAAGAAGAGGAAAGCGAGGAGGAAGAGGAAGGCGACTGTGACATGTATGATGATGGACTGGTCGGTGAGGTGGGTGCAGACGGTGCGGCCCAAGGCCCTGACGGCACTACTGGCTCCAAGGTGGTCATCGTCGTTGGCAGTCGGAGCTACGCGCCGTCCGCGTTTATTGACAACGTCGGTCTTCGCAGTGCTCTCGGCACGCTCAAGTCAACCCCGAAAGCCACCTTCTCCGCCTGCGCCGAGATGCACCCGCACAATGTCCTGCAGTGCCGCGCGCTGCACCACACCAGCCGTGGTGTGCTCGTGCAGGACCGCTACGTGCGCGTCAACATGCTCGTCAACAACCCAGCGCGTGCGGCGCTGCTGGCGAGACCGAAGGATTCCCTCAAGATGAGCATATGCTGCGAGGTGGACAGCGACACACACACGGCGGCCACGTGCGACAAGCTCCATCTGCTCCCCGATATCGTCTTCATCGGCGTCCCTGGACTCCGCACGGCCTACTTTGTGCAGGAGCTGCACGAGAACCTCGGACTCACGAACCTGCGGAAGCAGCCGTGGGAGTCGGCGTGTGGGTCGTGGTGCCGCCTGTCACGCTCGCACGTCATCACAACGTGCCACAACCTGCACTACCGGCGCGACGGTCGCTACACGGAGAAGCCCAAGCCGCCTCTGCGACCTGCCGCTCTTATTCCCGCCCTGACGCCGCAGCGTCCGCCACAGGAAGGCGATTCAAAGCACGCCTCAAAGTACAATTCTGGGCGTGGCGGCCGTGGCGGGCGGGGTGGCCGTGGAGGTCGTGGAGGCCGTGGAGGACGGGGTGGTCGTGGCGGTGATCGCGGACGTGGTGGTCGTGGAGGCCGTGGTGGCCGTGGCGGACGGAACCCGCGCGCAGCGACGGAGTACGTGCCGATCCCAGAAGCGCTGCGCAAGCCACGCACCGCACCCGAGGCAGCGACTACTGCCCCTTCAAGCAGCTCACCTCAGCGTCCTCAACCGTCTGCTGCAAGCGGGACGGCCAAGCGGGCCGACAATCAGTCCAAGCGGACAAAGCGCAGCGCCACCTCTGAGGAGGACCCACTGCTGATGATGGACTCCAAGCTACAGAAGTACTTGATTGCCTTTGTCATTCTCTTGCTTGCACTTCTCTTGGTGATGGTCGGCAACCGTCGTGATTGACTGCGAGACAAAGAAGAAAAAAACGTCCAAAACTTGCTTTTTTCCTTTTTTTTTTGCCACCCTCCCTCCTTCTTGCGTACTTGTTGTTGTTGTGACGAGGGCTATGAAACATAAACCGTTTAACGTTTAAAAACAAAACATGAAACCACTTCCACGGTCACCACAACGCACATCATTGTACAGCGAACACGAGAGGGATCCGGGCTGCACACAGTTTACCCGGATCGACAACGGATGATCATGCACTGTACACCTGGAGCCGCACAGAAAAATACTTCAAAAGAAAAAGAAGGAATGCGATGATTTCTAACGAGGGCTGAGCCGTGCTGAAGAGAGACCATATGACGGGATACGCGTGGCTCTTCCTCCGGCTCCCTTTTGTACACTGTTGCTTCAAACTGTAACTGAAACTCATCCTCTCTCATCACCCTTAACGCCATTACTGTCCTCCCACTTCTCTCTCGCCCTCCCTTGTTTTTTTCCCTCTCACTTCTCTGTTCGTTTCCATCATCAGCGATATATCGTTGAATTTTCTGTCTCTCACCCAGATTTTCTGATCACCTTCACTGTCTTCCAACCTTTTTTCCCTTTCCCCCCTCCCTGCGTTTTTCATCGCACAATACCCAACCAACCAACCACACACGATGCGCACACTCTCCGTTGTTGCGCTCACAGTGGTGCTGCTGGCGGTCACCACCACCGCCTTCGCGATCAGCGTCGACGACTTTGCCTTCGCTGATACCCGTCCCGCGCTGACCTCGTCTCTGCTGGAGGAGGTTCTCGCCAAGAACAATGGCGAGTGGGAGGCCTCGCTCGACAACGGCAAGACGCTCGATGGCCTCACGCTCGGCCAGGCGCGCCGCCTCATGGGCACGCGCGACATCAGCAACCGCGAGCTCCCTCCCCGCGTCTTCACCGAAGAGGAGAAGCTGAAGGAGCTGCCGGCCGAATTCGACTCGGCCGACAACTGGCCCGAGTGCACCACCATCTCTGAGGTCCGCGACCAGTCCAACTGCGGCTCGTGCTGGGCCATCGCTGCGGCCGGTGCCATCTCCGATCGCTACTGCACCGTCGGCCAGCAGAACGGCATCCGCATCAGCACCGGCAACCTGCTCTCGTGCTGTTTCATCTGCGGCATGGGCTGCAACGGCGGCTGGCCCACGATGGCGTGGATGTGGTGGACCTGGACCGGCCTCACGACGGAGACCTGCCAGCCGTACCCGTTCGCCCCGTGCGGTCACCACAGCGAGGAGGGCCGCTACCCACCCTGCCCCGACACCATTTACGAGACCCCCACGTGCAACACCACCTGCACGGACTCCGCCAAGGAGATGGTCATGTACAAGGGCGCCGACAGCTACGGCGTCTCGGGCGAGGAGGCGTACCAGCGTGAGCTGATGGAGCGCGGCCCCTTCGAGGTCGCCTTCACCGTCTACGAGGACTTCCTTCTCTACAAGAGCGGCGTGTACTCGTACACGGCCGGCCAGCAGCTCGGTGGCCACGCGGTGCGCATCGTCGGCTGGGGCGAGCTCAACGGCACCAAGTACTGGAGGATCGCGAACAGCTGGAACATCGACTGGGGTGATGGCGGCCACTTCCTCATCAAGCGCGGCAACGACGAGTGCGGCATCGAATCCAGCGGTGTCGCGGGCACGCCGGACATGTCGAGCTTCTTCGCTCCTCGCTCGTGAGGCGCAGACGAGTGAGAGCACGACCAAGAGCACGAGCACGAATGACACAATGGAAGAACTGAATGCAGAGGCGTGAGTATACCCGAGGGCACAAGGCGCATAAGAGCAGAAGGAAACTGAAACTGTAAAAAAAAACCCACCATTATACCGTCAGAAAAAAAAAGGACAACAGCAACGAGTGTGCGCCGAGTTCTGTTCCAATCAACTGCGTCACACGAATGCACTGTCACCCTGTCTGCATCCGCGACTTCGTCATGCCTCAACGTCTCTTTATCTTTCTTTCCAGGTTTCGTTCTTGTCTTTCAAAGCTTTTCGCTCTTTGTTTCGTTTTTCTTCGTTTCGTGTTTCATACAATTCACCCAGTGTTGTTTTTTCCCCAACTATTTTCCCTCCATTTGTTTTTCGGTTTTCCGTTGTTTTTGTTTCATCATCATTGTTGTCGGCCACGCCGAGAGTCACGCACCTTCCCAAACGAGACCTTCCGTCGTCCGATTCTCATACCTGTGGAATCGGGAAGGAATGCGTTCTGCCTCTCTCACACACATTGCTTTTTTACTCCTACTTGTCGCACCCAGACGCTTAGGAGTGTGTTTCGGCCGCAAAAAAAAAAACACAAAGGAAAATGACACAGATACACACTTGTGTTTCCCTCTTTTGTTCTTTTCTCCTTTTCCGCGTCCTCACAGACGCGCGTTTCTTCTCTCCATCGGAGTATTTCTGAAAAACAGAAAAGCAGAAGAACCGGATCATGAAACGAAAAAGGGGAAGGGGCGTTAAACCAGTGCTTCATCTTTATCCTTGTTGGCGATGCGAAGAACAATCCTCTCTTCCATGTTCGCACCGCCTCATGAACGCACGAGCCCACTGGAGTCCTCCCCCCGTTTAACCACCCCTCCTAGCACAGAATACAGCACAGCGCGACATGCCCACACCATTCGCGATCTGGCTAGAACGTGCGCTCTCATGCGAACAAGCGGAACATACGCACGCCCCAAAACACACGCCTACTGTCATCGCTCATGTGACTGTCCTATCTGACGCTTCACTCTCCCCCGCTTTCTTCTTTTTCCCACACGTGTAACGGTGCCACACACACACACAACAGCGGTATCTCTGCGCTGAGTCTTGTTTCTCTTTTCTTTTTTTCTTTCTTGCTCTCTTCGTTTTACGGTTTCCTCCTTCCGACCACCCGTGGGTGAGCTGGCTTTCTGCACATCGCCATGTTTCGCGATCAACCGAGGTCTCATCGTAGCGGTGGTGGCCAGTCCGCTGTGAGCGCAGGGAAGCTGCTCACCGTGTGCGCACTGGCTGCCGGTGCGGCGACGGCCGCGTTGACAGCGGTCGTCTACTGGCGCGCGCAGCACAGCACACCGAAGGACACCGACACAGACTTCTCCGCGCCGCCACCACCGCGTTCTACGCACACACCATCGCCTCCCCGCGCTTCGCCTCTGCCGCACGTGGCCAATGCCGAACGCACGCCGCAACAAGGCAGCTCCGCTACCCCTTGTGGCCCTGCCACGCCAACACCCACACCAGCCGCACCACCTGTGACGACGGAATCAAAACCGGCCTCACCATCACCATTGCGCAGCACGAGTCGTGCGACCTCCAAGAAGGCTACCGCGCAGGCCGATGACGACGACGACATGTTCGCTGTCCCCAATGGACCCCGTCTCTTTGCTGAGGACTGCGTGTTTCCGGAAAAAACGAAAAGCGCGAGCCGCGCGGTGTCCCAGCCGAACGCAATGGGCCAGGGCACGTCTCCAGCCGCCACCGCCGCTGCGGTGACCGCCACAACACGCCCCGTCGCTTCCCAGACAACCGCGACTGCCACTGCCAAGGGACGCGCGAAGGACCCAACGCAGGTGTGGTCGTCAGAGATTGTGCGGCGCGATCGTGCGGTGCATCTTCTGCGCGCGCTGCTGCGCCAGCTTGTTGGTGATGACGAGGAGGAAGAGGCCTCCAGCCTCACGGACTCCGACGAGACGGACGTCTCGCTCAATTACAAGCTGGCCTCTGAGTTTGAGCTCGATGCGCGTGACGCCTTGAGCCTCGCCATGGACGACTACGAAGCCGCATACGGCGCCGATGAGGACGGTCTGGATGAGGAGGACCCCGAGGTGGCGGAGATGCTGACCGAGAGTCTCGTCCAGGTGGTGGAGAAGATGATGGAGTACCTGGACATGTCGAATGAGCGGGACAAGCTCATGCTGCGCCGAGAGCAGCTGTACATTGAGAACGGTCTCTCGCCACCACCGCGCGACTACGGACAGCTCAGTGGCGAGCGTGTCACGGCCATGCCCAGTGGCGCGTACAGCCAGGCTCACATGCACGGCCTTGACGACGGCGAGTTCGAACTCGACTTCGACACCGCCATGGACGAACTCGCTGAGCCAACCTCGCCTGTTGACTTCCGCGACGCTCTCGAGAGGCAGAGTCGCAAGCTGCAGGCCGAGTACGCGAGCATGCTGGCGAGTGGCGGTGGCACCGATCTCGATCGCATGCTGCACTACCAGCAGGGGCTCAGCAAAGACGGAGCTGCGCCGTCACAGCAGCGTGGCCGCGACAAGGGCCGCTTCATGACCGCCACCTCCGCTCTCGAGGAAGCCTTCGAGGACGACTGGGATGAGCTCGGCAACTCGGAGGAGGCCGACTTCATGGCGTACCTGGATCAGGATGACGGCGCCGAGCTGTTCCGCACACCAGCGCAGATCCGCCAGGCACGCCGCGAGCACCGTCTGCAAGGCGCCGCTGCGGACAAGGTGGCCAGCAGCATGGACGACATGCAAATCCTCTCCGGTGACGGCCGCTCCTTCGAGCACGTGCTCAACACGATGGCCGCGGCGAGTCGTCCAGCCCGAGTCGTCAAGGATGATGATGATGATGATGATCAGTGGGCCGACATGGATAACGAAGACGACGAGATGATGGATGAGGAGGAGATGGACGATGAAGAGGACGACGGCGAGGGCCCGCTGCCATGGACGATGGAGGAGAAGGCCGAGTTCGAGGAGGACATTCTCGGCCGCGTCGAGGACCTCATGGAGGCGTACGGCATCACAGACGCCATGGGCCAGCGTGCCAAGCTGATCGATGAGGAGGCCCGGCGCCAACGCCACGAGGCTGCTGCCGTCGCCGCCGCCAAGAACCGCCTCACTGATGTCAAGCAGCGACTCATGACGTCCGCACCCGCCTCGAAGGCCACCAAGGCCAGTGTGAAACACACTCCGGCAGAGGAGGAGGAGTGGGAGACGGACGAGGAGCACGAGGACGAGATGGGGGCCGCCTTTGACGATGGCGCTCTCGAGATTGGGGAGGGCGCGATGGGTGATGAGGAGGAGGAGTGGTACGATGAGGGCGACGAGGAGGCAGAAGGCGAGTGGGCGGACGAGGAGGAGGGAGAGATGTATCCGGAGGAGGAGGAGGAGGGTGAGTGGCAAGATGACCCCGCTGATGAAGAGGGCGAGTGGGATGATGAGGAGGAGGTGTACGACGAAGAGGAAGGCGAGTGGGGCGACAACGACGAGGAAGAGATCGATGAGGAGGAGGTTGCTTCTGCTCCAGTGGTAGCCGGACCCGTCGCACCAGCCAAGTTCGAGCGCGCCACCGCGGCGCCACCGGCTCGCTTCACCGCCTCGCGCTCCCTCACCAAGGGCGGCTCTCCGTTCAACGCCGCACAACAACGTAGCCCCAGCGAGCCGCCACTCGCGCCGACAAAGCCGTCCACCAGCGCCACCAAGACCGCGGCGACGGCTCCCAGATCCGGTCTCTCGACGGCCGCTGTGAACACCAATTCCTCCGCTCCTGCTGCGAGTCGTGCCGCCACGTCCAAGGCGGTGACGCCCACGACAACAAAAACAGCCGCCCCCACCCACAAGGCCGTCCCCACCACTGCCACACCACTGACGAGAAGCGCTGCTGCGGTCAACGCGCACACAAAGAAGAAGTGACGTGCGCCATCAGTTCATCGTTCGCGGCTTCTCTGTGACCAGACTTGGTTTTGCTTTTTTGTGTTTTGCTTTTACATTCGTTCCATTAGACTCAACGTCAACTGTGAGCCCACCCGAAGCGACGCGCTTTCCACAAAAGTCATTCTCACGCACTCTCACACTTGCAACAGTGAAAAGCTGGATTTGTATACAGCCCAAATCACATGTCGAAGCCAGCATCGAGTGCCGTTTCTTTTCTTTTCTCTCTCTCGCATTAAATACCACGCTAACCGCAGAACTATCATAAGAACTCATAGAGGCACTTGCCAACAGTAAAAAAAAAAAGAGAAAGAAAGAAAAACCAAGTTACAAATTTGCAGCGAACCATGTGTATGTAAATGCCCAATCACACAAACTCACGTGACGATTCTGTTCACCACCGTAGGCATCACCACACACAGACACACACACACGTGCCTGACTGCGGCACCCTGCAGTCTTTCGCTCATCTTGACGGTGGTGCCTAACTCGTCACAGAGCAGAGGCCCAATAACCAACGGACAAGAAGCCGCACAATCACTGGCGTTGTCTCGTGTACATTTTGCGTGCTGTAGATTCTGTGTACTTTTCCCCTCCCCAGTTGACACCCTCACTCTATTCCCCACTTGCCTCTTCTCTCATCTGATACTGGTTGCCATCATCACTGCAGCCTCCAAAACACCCTCAGTTTTACTCACCCACTCTCCCACTCTCCAACCCCCCAACTCAAAATGGCCAAGGGCAAGAACTCCGCCGCCAAGGGCTCCCAGAAGCGCCAGAAGAAGGTGCTCCGCGATAACATCCGCGGCATCACCCGTGGCTCCATCCGCCGCATGGCTCGCCGTGGTGGCGTGAAGCGCATCTCTGGTGAGATCTACGAGGAGGTCCGCCGCGTGCTGAAGAGCTACGTGGAGGGCGTGGTGCGTGACGCTACGGCGTACACGGAGTACTCCCGCAAGAAGACCGTGACGGCGTCGGACGTCGTGAACGCGCTCCGCAAGCGCGGCCACATCCTGTACGGCTACGCGTAATGCCCCGTGCATGGAGGCTTCATGCCCATAGATTCCCCTTTCTTTCGTTCTCTTTCCACCTCCCTCGTGTTTCTTTCCGCTGCGGCCCATCAGTATGATGCGACCAGGTTTTTCCCAACACCTCACCTTTGTTTTTCTTTGGCGTCGATGTTGTGGACAAAAGAAACGACGGCTTGAATACACACAAAAACAAACAAACAAACACAAACAGTGAAACAAAAGGAAAGGAGGTGTGAGCACCGTTGAGAGCTGCTCGCCACACACCATGCAGCGCCTGCATTTCTCCACAGACCGTGAGGGGGCAGTCGTGGCCTTCTCTTCACTTGGCCGCTCAATGGATCCCGATGGTGCTTCAGACGCAGCAGTGCGTGCACTCGTCATTCTCCACCCCCTCGCTGTTGTCAGAGTGACTTCCCTTTGACGGTACGCAGCACATGGACTGTATCTCCCCCCTCCCTATCGTTTCTCCACGCTCAACATGCCCAACCCATCTCTCTCCATGTCCTCTTTTCGTCTTACCCCACACATTCACAGTTCACAAGGCAACAGAAGACAAAAAAGAAGAAGAGTGCAACAACACACCCGCATAGATCATGCTTTCCTCCTTGGATGACACGTACGTGGCCTACTTGCAACACGCCGTAACCGATGGCGCTGGCGTCGATGAGGCAGTGGTGCGACAGACCCTCAAGTCGCTAGGCTTCAGCGACCGCAAGGTGGCTCAGATGCTGGGTGAGGCCGAGTCGTGCTGCAGCACAACCGACACAAGCACCAGCACCACATCCCGCTCAACCACATCCTCACATGCGAAGCGTACACCGCCTATCGCAGCAGCAGCAGCAGCAGCAGCAGCGGCTCAGCCAGTCGCGGCGGCCCCATCCCAGGTGCCTCCCGCTGACCCTTCCAGCGCGTCTACATCCTCCCCTCCCACGACCGTCTCCAGCTCTGTCACGTCTTCATCGGCGAGTGCGGCCATCCTTGCCGCCACTGCCACTGCCGGTGCTGGTGCTGGCAACACTTCTGCAAGCCAGCTGGGATTGCTGTCGTCCGTGCCGCACGCTGAGGACCACCAGCACCAGGCGACGACGCGTGCGAGAAAAAGCCCGCTGCCATGGCGCACCACACCGTCTTCGTCCGCATCGGGGCATCGCGAGAGCCACGTGTCGACCTACACGAGTACGAACACGAGCACGCATGAAAGCACCGCTCACGACGAGCCCAGTGCGTTGCTGATGAAGCTGGAAGCCATGCATGCACTGCTCACCCACGTCTCGTTGACGGAGTCGTCCTCGCTCCAGTCCACGCCGCCGTCCTCGCCACCCCACCCACAGGACGGTGAGACCGCTCACAGTGACGCACCCGTGCCATGCCGTGCCCCATCCACCACCTCCTCCTCCTTGTCTGACAGCGACGTGAACCAGGGAGACAACACGCGGCACTCCCCGGAAGCGCACGACATCACGGCTTCCTCGTCGTCGGAGCTGTCGTCGCACCCGCACACGGACGAGGAGGATCAGGCGCACGCGCTGGGCAACTGGCGGCAGTCCGCGCCACCACCGCTGCTCACACTCGCCCACGACGTCGACGCCACGACCAGCGACGACTACAACGACGACTACGGCTACGGTGATATCAGTGAGATCGCAGCGTGTGACGATGGCGAGGTCGCACCCGACGTGGCGGCTGCGTCCGCACCGCGCGAAGCACCAGCACCGGTGGTGTGGCGCACTCCGCCACGCAGCGTCGGCCCTGCCTTTGCGACGTACCACAGGGACATGTCACGCTGGGTTCTCTCGCGCCGCCCCGTCGCTGGACCCGCGCCGTCTTCCTTGTCGCAGGCCTGCACCAAACACTGCGCGCCAGCTGTGCAGGCCGGACGGGCTGCGCTGTGCACGACCGCCCGACGAGGCCCGGCTGTGAAGCTGACAGCTGCTACAGGGCCCAACCTGCACGGCGTCTCCATGAAGCCGTCCACAAGGGAGCAGACGCGTGCGGCCACTGCTGCGATGGGGCTGCCCACGACGCTGCCGCGGCGCACCCAGTCGGACCCCGTGGCGATGGCGATGCGATACCGTCTTGGCTGGGACAAGCAGGAGCGCCGCTGTCGCCAGAAGCGCGACGCCGCACTGTGGGAGACCCGAGGCCGTTTGGTGCCCACTGACTAGGGGGCGTGAGGGGGAGTGTGCTGCGGAGCGGCACTCGCCTTACTTGTACCTATCATAGAGTCACAACCACACACACACACACCCACATATACATACGCGCTCATACACTTTTTCTTTCTTTTTGTTTGTTTTCTTTCCGTATTGCTCCGTTTACCTACACGCTGATGGTCAATAGAATAGAGCTTGTCGCCATCGTGTCTCTCACTGTCAGCCATATAGATGCATTACGTACTCGTATTACACCCCCACAAAAGAAGAAAATGATAGTTTGTTGATTGAGAACAGCGTGCGCGCTGGATACGTCCAAGCGGCAGTGCACGCAGCTCTCGACGTGCAGGCTCGGCTTTCGTGAAACCAGCACTGAGAGACAATGCACCTACTTGAGCAACAACACCAAGATGAGAACGCCTCACACCCGTATTCAGGTGACCTTCATCACTCACCGTGTCCGCACAGCCATCATTTTCTACTCTCCTCACTCCTCCCTGTTCTATTACCTGTCATACGTTGTCTTCCTCACTTTCGGTTTTGTCAGAAAGTTTTTTTTTTTACATTCAAGCATCCGTGTCGCTTGTGTGTGTGTGTGTGTTTGAAATAAAGTAGTTTCGTCGCTGCGTTACCTCGCGGTGATTTCATTCAGAACGCGATGTCTTTTGGCTTTGGTTCTGCAGCACCAGCGGCCCCAGCGGCGGGTGGATTTGGTGCCAAGACCACTGGCTTCGGTGGCGCCGCGCCTGCGGGTGGCGGTGGATTCGGCGCAGCCCCAGCCGCATCCGGGTTCGGTGCACCTGCGGCTGGTGGATTTGGGAGCGCGGCTCCTGCTGCCCCTGCAGCTGGCGGGTTTGGCGCAAAAACCACTGGATTTGGCGCACCTGCGGCTGGTGGATTTGGAGGCGCGGCTCCTGCTGCCCCTGCGGCTGGTGGGTTTGGTGCTCCCGCTGCCCCAGCCACCGGGTTCGGCGCTAAAACCACAGGCTTTGGTGGGGCAGCGGCTGCCGCTGGTGGTGGGTTCGGTGCGGCCCCAGCTGCAACTGGATTTGGTGGTGCCCCAGCCGCAACTGGCTTCGGTGGCGCGCCTGCAGCGGGCGGCTTTGGCGCAAAAACAACGGGTTTCGGCGCTCCGGCTGGCGGCGGTGGCTTTGGCACCAACACGTTTGGCGGGGGTGGTTTCGGCGCTCCTGCTGCTGCTGCTGCGCCTCCGGTGCCACCCTACCCTGGCGTCCGCGGTGCTGGCAACAACGTCGAGTGGGCACGCCAGGTCGACTTCGCCACCCTCACCGATGACACGCCGTTTGAGAAGCTGCCGCCCGTGCTTCAACAGCATCTGCTGGAGCTCCGCACATTCACCAAGACGGAAGAGGACGCACGCACACAGCTGCTGCGCTACCTCAACGACGAGGAGGACAGTGCCGCGTCTGGTGGTGGCGACGCCAAGAAGGCGAGCTGGCGCCACCTGGACGCGCTTTTTGCAGATGCCAAGAGCGGCGACACCGCGGTCGACGGCGTCGTGGCGCGATGTGCGCGGCGCGAGCAGGAGGCGGCTGATCTCCGCGCGTCCCTCGAAGACTGGGAGGCCTCGCTGCGCCACTACCAGTACAACATCTGGGAGCCGCTGCGGGAGCAGGAGCCGTGGCTGCACGCGGCCCAGCGTCGGCTGCCCGTGTCGACGCCGCTGCCGGTCAGCGGGCTGCCGAGCCCCAGCCAGGACAAACCTTTTCTGGCGCTTCTGGCCGAGCTCACAGATCGCGTGGAGCAGGCGGGGCTCAAGGTGCAGGAGCTGCAGGCCGCCGTGCAGCCCGCTGAGGTCAGTGGCGCCGGCCCCTACCAGAACAGCAGCAGCGCTGGTCCTGGCCGCGCCGGCGCGGGGTACTCGGCCTATGCTGCCGGTGCACTGGGCGTGCGTGGTGGTGGTGGCGCCGTCGGTCTCGGCGCGAGTGGGGCGGTGGCGCAGGTCAACACCTCACTCGAGAACGAGCTAGCCGCGCTCATGTCGCTCTCGGAGCGGGCATCGCGTCTGCAAGGGCGGGCTGAACTGGCCCGCAGCACCTTCACGCGGCTCTACGGTGCGGCGGAGGCCAACGCGCTCTTCATGCGACGCCCCAAGACGGTGGGTCTGCACGTCGGCGCGGCGTCCGCGCGTCGTGGTCTCGTCACACACGCCTCGCCGTATCAGCGTCTCGCGCAGTCGCTGCGACCGCTGCCGCCAGCGGCGCTGATGCCTGCGCAGGCCGCGGCCGGGGCGGGTGCGCCGCTCGGGACTGGCGGGTTTGGTGGCGCCGGAGGTGGCTTTGGTGGCAAGTCAACCGGCTTTGGCGCGCCTGCTGCGGGTGGCGGTGGCTTCGGCGCCAAGACGACTGGCGGCTTTGGTGCACCAGCTGCGGCACCAGCGGCAGGTGGATTCGGCGCTGCGGGTGGATTTGGCGCTCCTGCTGCTGGTACTGCTGCCCCCGCTGCGGGTGGATTTGGCGCTGCTGCACCCGCGGCGCCTGCTGCTGGTGGATTCGGAGCTCCCGCTGCTGCTGCGCCTGCAACCACTGGCTTCGGCGCTCCTGCGGCGGGTGCTGCCCCTGCTGCGGCCACTGGATTCGGCGCGGCGGCGAACGCGGCTGCCTCGCCACGCTCCCGTCCCGCGGCACCGCCCGGTGGCTTCTCGCTCGGTCCTGCAGCGGCTCCCGCGGGCGGCGCGGCACCTGGGGCCGCTGTTGGCGATGACTCGCGGCCCCCGCGCCGCCACCGTGGTTAGAGACGTTGATGTGTCTGTGTGTGTGAGAGAGAAGATGGCCATTAATGGGAGTTGACTGTGTGTGCGACTGACTAGCACCACGGCGCAGAGAATGAACAAGACAACTGCAAGGCGAGACAGCCTTAGGCACGTAGGCCTTTGACGACGTTGCCTGTCTTGGACGTATGCAAAACCTGCGAATTGAGATGATCTAAACAAGACTATTCAGACACCCCACAACACAAAAACAAACATGAAAAACGAACGAACCATTCAACCAACCAACATCACGGAACGACAAACAACGAGACGGATAGGCAATGAGTGAGAGAGCGTTGTTCTTGCTTTTTTTTTTTCGTCTAGTGTCGACAACCATTCTTAACAGGACGCAGTGCCTAGCAAACATGCCGTCTCTCTCTCTGTATGCTCGGCTTTCACCGTTCGCATGTTGCGACCCACAGACGCGTGAAACGACAACGCTCCAGAAAGGCAGTGATTCTTTCTCCCCCTTCCCCCGGAAATGGATGTGCTCGTTTCCTCATTCCACTTTCATCACCGCTCGCCTACGTCTCCCTTTTTCCTTCCTCACATCATCTTCATCGGCAGCAAGAGGTACACAGAGAAGAGCAGGAAGCAAAAAATAAGGCAAGAACACAGGAGCCGCTCTCTGTCCTTACAGTCTTTTTGTCTCTTCTTTCCCTCACCTCCTTGGTCCACTCTTCTTGTTACTTCACCTTGCCGCTCTCGTTTCTTAACTTTGGTAGATACGCTTCACTCTTGCTCGAGGCGAACAGTGAAACGAGAGACAAAAACGAAACGCGCTCCCTCCTTCTGTGCAGAGTGTGCTGATTGGTCCTTTCCTCTCCCTTCTTATTTCCCATTTTACACAACCACAACAATACTAAACAAATAGCGAAACACATATCACTTATCGAAAAGAACACACACACACACACGTACATACTCACACGCACAAGCAAAACCACAATAACAATAACAACAACGCTTCTGGGATGAATCGCTACTCAACCGTGCTGAGATGCGTGAGCACAGCAGGGCCGATTCTCATCACTGCCAAGCCGCTCTTCCCACCACACCCCTCTCACGAGGCTGACCCGATCACCACTGTGAAGTGGCCGCCTGAGGAGCCCGAGTCCAATGGCGTGGACGCGGCTTCTGGCGACACCAGCGGCCCCGCTCGCCGTCGCCCACGGTCCCCGTTCGCGGTGCTGAGAGGCCAGCCTTCACTTGTCGGCCGCTGTGCGCACGGACTGCAGCCCAAGGCACCCGCCATGCCTGAGCCCACCCCGCGCACCTCCAGCATCGCCTCGGCGTCCTCAACACCGCTGCCAGAGCTGTGCGCGTGTGCGGCCTTGGTGTACAGCAACGGCAGCGTGGCCAGTGCGTCGACCAGCGTCGGTGAGGAGGCTGAGCTGCAGGCGGTACGTGATCAGTTCCTGATGGCGCTCAAGCTCAGCCCCAGCTGCGAAGTCCGCTTGAGAGGCTGCACGTCTGAGTCACAGCTGGCGACGCTCTTCAACAACCCATCCAGCGGCTCCTCAGCCAAGGCGGCGAATGCCGGTGGTGGTGGTGAGGTGGGCGATATGCTCGCTGCACGCCTCGTCACGCTGTGCAACGAGCCACCGTCACTCTCCGCCTCCACAACGCCTACGCGTACTGCTGCTGGTGCTGATGCCGGTGCTAGCGACACTACTAGCCGTGATTGGTCTGTGCGCCTGCTTCTGCCCACAGAGGAAGGCAGCCGTGTACGCTGGCTGCATGAGGAGACGGCGAACTTCACAGGCAACTTCCACCGCGCGCCGTCACTGCGATCGCTGGCGGTGATGGTGTCCATTCAGCGTGCCACCAATGCCACGAACGACACGCAAAGGATCCGACGCACAGGCGCGGAGTCTCACACGGGCACGGGATCGGCCTCAGAGGCGTCGTCAACAGCCATGAATCGAGCCGCTCAAGCCAACGGCGCGTCTGGGAACGGGGCGGGGTCTCTCTCACAGCCCATCGCAACGTCCGTGTACGGCAGCCGTGGTGATGTCCTCCTGACTCTGGACGATGTGCTGCAGGTGGAGAAGCGCATGGAGGATCGCAACGAGGAGTGGACCATGGTCGACCTCGCGGCCTTGGCGTTTGTGGCGGGAGGCGATCCGGATGTGGCCGCTCACTTGCTCCGTCGCTGTGCGGAGATGCTCATGCCCAACACGGAGACCACCACTACCACCACCACGAACGGCGGCAACGCTTCTGCAGGCACCAGCGCCGGATCAGCCACGACCGGGGACAACCGCCACGACACTGACAAGAACGGCAACGGTGCCGCGAGTGCTGCGACGCGGAGCAGGGACGCCTATCAAAACGGGAGTGCCGCGGCGCGACTGCAGCGTGACCTGGGCCAGATCATCGCGGGGCTGGTGCTGTGGCAGCAGGCCATGTACTTTCTCGATGTCGTGATGCCCCCTGCTGTCGGTGATGGTAGCGACAGCGCCACGCCGGACACCGCCGCGTCCGCCCCGGGTCGCCGTGACAGTGCGGCGGAGGCGACCACCACGCGAATGACCTCCCCATCCGCCATTCTCCGCGAGCGGCACGGCCTCAACTTTCACTTTCCCGTTGCCGACCTCCTCGTCGCCTCCAGCAACCTCATACGGCTGCACCGCGCCTATCTGCAGTCCGAGGCGGCGGTCGCGGAGGCAGCGCGCCAGGGCCGTGGCGCGGGCGGCTCCGTGCGGGGAGACGACAGCACGGCACACTCGCTCTGGCGGTCCGCATCGGAGACGGCGCGTGGACTCTTCACCTTCAGCGGCGACGACAACGACCAGGACGGGGCAACGGGAAGAGGCAACCCGGGCCGCCGCGGAGGTGGCGGGCCATCATCGTCGCCCTTGTCGTCGCTCTCGCGCACCGGGAATGCGACGACGCCGGACGGTGACGTGCGGTCAGACGGGTTTGGGCAGGAGGAGCCGTCGCTGCCGCTCCCCGCTGACCCGACGCTGCGGTCCATTCTCTTCCAGGTCCTGCACCGGCTCTACAAGGACGTGCACCGCCTCGCTGAGGAAACGACCGGGGTCATCGACGACGACGCGTACCTCTCTGCCGTCACGGGGTGGTTGCTCATGGAGGCCCCAGAGAGCTACGTCTGCGCCCGGCACTTCCGCCGCCTCGTCGAGGCCGATCCAAGCGCGGCGCTCAAAGCACTCGAGCGGAGTGGGCTTCTCGGCCGACACAGTCCGCACGCGCGCATGAACCTGCACGTGGTCGTGTCGCGCCTGCTTCCGCTGCTGCAGCACTGCGAGAACGAGGACTTCTACAACAGCGCGATCCGCGAGGTGCTGGCTGGGATGGAGGACCAGCTCCGCCACGACCCGACCGCGTTCACCAGCGGGGACATGGAGGAGCTGGCGCTGCTCGGGACGCAGGTCTTCGCCGTCTCCGCGTCTGAGGCGAGTCACTCAACCACCTTCGACGCCTCCGTGCGCGGCCAGATGGAGGAGCTGCACGTGATGGATGGCAGCCCGTGGGCACTGGTCGTGTCGTCGTACACGGCGCTGAAGGAGATGGTGGCAGGCCTGCACAAGGACCACAAGAAGCTGAAGCAGCAGGTCCAGGATCAGATGCGCAGCATGGGCCTCATGATCTCGCCCACGGACAGCAGCGACGCAACCAGTTCCCCACCCGCCACCGGCACCACCGGAGTGAACGCTGCGCACACGGCTGGTGATGGCGTGCTGCCAGGCGGGCTTCACGACGCGACGAGTGCGGCTGCGTCGTCTGCGGTGCGCGCGGGCCCGCAACCACTGCGGCTGACAGTCACACAGACGCTCCGACACCGCTTTCTCGTGTTCCTCGAGGACCTCGTCAGAGACCTGGTTGACGACAACCGCGGCGTGGAGGCGGAGCGGCCGATCGTGGTCAGCTCGGCCCTCTTCGACTTCATCAATCGGCAGGTGCCGGTGCCAAACATCCAGGACGAGTATCGCCGCAAGATCTTCCTGCTCGTGAACGTCGCAGAGGACCCCGAGACGACCCGCCAACGTGAGCTGGCACGCCGCAAAGAAGAGGAGCGCGAGGCTGAGGAGGCGCGTCGCAATCGCAGCCACACCACGTGGCTGACGCGCGTGCTGGAGCGACGGGTCGCAGAGAAGAAGGCGCAGAGTGCCAAGAAGAATCCGAGCGACGCCGATGACGCGCACGGTGGCGTCGATGAGATTCCCGCCGAACTGCGCTTTCTGGTCAGCTCGCTGCCGCTGACGCTCTCGCCGTGGGCATCTGTGATGATTTTGCGCGAGGTCCTGGCCGAGTCCGCGGGCAAGAACCCGCGCTACTCGTACGTGCTCAAGGCTGCCATTGACCTGCAGCTTCCCATCTCCACCACACGCTCCCGCATCGCGACGACGCTGAACATGTGGCGCTTTCTCAACTCGCAGTCGCACAAACTCACGCTGAAGGAGAGCGTGCTGGTGAAGCAGCGCTGCGCGTGGAACCTGCCACTCTCGTACGTGCTGTCGTCGTACTGGTCGCTGCTCACGTCGTTCATTGTGGCCTTCTTGGTCATTCTCAATGTCGTCGGAATTGACTTTGAGTCCCAGCTCGTGGCCAACACCCTCTTCCAGCAGTTCGCCCCCTTCGAGGAGATTGACTGCAGCGATGCGGAGGACTGGCACAAGGAGGCCGCGACCGATCTCGCCTCTGACTACCTGGAGCAGGACGAGCTCGCCCGCAAGAAGCGTGAGCAGCGCAGCTCCACAAATGTGATCCTGTCCTCGGCCTCGTACCTCTTCCTCGGCTACGATGACCAGCGACGACCCTTCACGATCGTCCCCATCAGCAGCGACGCGTCGCAGGCCACCAGTCTCGATGCCGCCGATCGCCGCCACGCCGAGGAGTACGCTGGCGCCGCCTCGGTGCTGCGCGAGCTCTCCCTCCACGTGCCGTTTCCGTTCTACATGGACTTTGAGAGACCGCTGCCGCTGGAGCTGCTCGAGGCGCGTGTGGCAGACCGCATTCGCCGCGTCTCGTTCAACAACACGTGGTTTGGCCCACGCATGATCATTCGCACCTTCCCACTCGGTCGTCAGTACACGGAGCACAGCCTCATCGCACACACGTGCGCGCAGGCCAACCTGACACGCCGCCGCATCACGTTCCTCTTCTACGTCCAGGACGGCGTGCCGGTGACGGAGACGTTCCTGAAGCGCGTGATGCAGTCTCAAATGGCCCAGAGCGCGAACCTTGTGCTGGTCGTGCACGAGCGCAGCCTGCGCAGCGGTGGCGTCTCCGTGGCGGACATGGAGCGCCTGATGGACTTGCCGCCCTCACCACAGCCACAGCTACCACAGCCACAGCCAGGTACTGGGCCGGCTGCCTCTTCGCAGGGTGCGACCACCGCAGGGGCTGCGGCACCGACTCCCGCAACGCGTCTCGCTGCGTGGCGTGGCTACTTGAGCTCTCGCAAGTCACCCGCACCAACCCCGATGACCACCAGTGCGGAGAACGGCACCGCTGCGGCATCCTCATCCACGCCATCAGCCGCTGCCGCTGCCAATGGTGCGACCGCGGACGGCGGTGTGCCTTCTCCTGCTGCTGTAGATGCGGATGCTGCGGCTGGGCAGGGCTCTCCCGCGTCGATGCGTGTGCTCCCGTACAGCCGGCAGCTCTACGAGCAAGGGCTGTGGTTCGACACCGTCGAGCGGTCGCGGTCTGCCGGTGGCGGTCTCGGCGTCGGCGCCGGGGCAGGACGACGCGGCAGCGGTGGCAAGGGCGCGGGTGCGGCCGGCGCGATGGCGAGTGATGCCCGACTCTCACCGTTCGCCCGGCGATTCCGTGATGCCCGCCGATCGCTGTGGACAGCCAGCAGCGAGGATCCCCTCAGTGGTCTGTCCTCGGACCGCGACAGCCGTGGCGGACACGGCGTGCTGAATACGCTCTGGGCTGGCGTGGTGCGTCCGAGTGTGCAGCTTGCGCTGCTGCCCGTCACGGTCGTGGTGCGAGCCGTCGGGGGCAGCACCCCACCCGACAAGGAAGAGACCACTGACCCCACCCACCAGAGCAACACCAACACCAACAGCAACACCAGCCCCAACGACGGCAGCGAGACGGTGCTGTCACCTGTGCATGGCCTCGTATCCGTCCCCTCAGAGATCTTCACGCGCACCGTCCAAGGCACGAAGAACCTTGTGAACACGACGCGGAGCGGCCTCGTGTCCGGCCCGAGACGTGCGGCTGCCAGTTCCGCAGACGGTGCGGACACCGCCGCGAGCAGCGCCATCAACGCCGCAGCGGCCGACCTCAATCGCGCACCGCTGAAGCAAACCTGGAAGCCTTCGTGGGCCCAGTTCACGCAGCCAGCCGTGCCACCTACCGCGCCCGCCGCGGACACTGTCGTCACGGGGCAAGGCTTCCAAGAAGCTGACCCTGATCCGGACAGCGCGAACAGCTCACCAAACGCCTCACCGTCACCATCAGCAACCACGCGCGAGAGTCTGGCCGCGACGGTCAACCGCGAAGTGGAGCGTGGCACCAAGGCCTTGCGCGAAACACAATCCGCCCCGCTCAGCACACGCAGTGCCGCACACATCTCGAACCTCGTGCAGCAGCACATGGCCGAACAGCTGAAGCAGGACAGCGGGAAGTATGTAGATCAGGAGTTGTTGTCGCACTCGTCCACGCCATGGTGGGAGCCGCTCAGGGCAGCCAAGCCATGGTGACGGAACCACGTTCAACCTCATTCGACAAGCTGATAACAGCAACCACAATAACAGCAAGCGAAAAGGTATAAAACGAAAAAAGACAGGCTAGCAGAACACAACGCACAGTCCTTCTTTGACAGTCTCGCCTGAGCCTCATGTTGGCAGGAGTGGTGCTACCTATCAACAGGCCACGATAACTACGCACGCACATCGTGAGTCGCGGCCCACAGTAACTTGCAACGCATGCTGCAAAAGTTTCCTTCTTGCCACATCATGTGAAGTTGTGCAATTTTTCTAGTCCATCGCCCCCTTTTTTACACGTCTCTCCCTTCTCTCTCTCTCTCTCCCTTCCCTTTCTCTCTCTTCATATATCCTCATTATGTTGGTCACAAGAAAGCTCATTACAACAACTCATCTCCCCTCGACAACAAAGATACCACAGCCAGTCGTCTTGCTTCGTTGCCTCTGCGGAGCCAAGAACTCGTCGATACTTCCCACCACTTTCGAGCCGAAACACCAGAAAAGAAAAAGCTAAAACAACAACACAACACAAACAAAGAACATCACTTTCCGCATAGATACATGATGTCTACCGCAGCCGAGCTTGACAAGCGCCTTCAGAACGGCATCGCGTTGACTGAGCTGGAGCTGGAGCAGTGGATCGCGGTGAGTGACGTCACCAACGCTGGCCAGTTCTACGTCGGCGCTGATATGGGGATGATCAGCCGCATCGCCGAGACGATCGTGAAGCAGTACCTGAACAACTCGAACGTGAATGAGGTGCCGCTGCGTCGCAAGACCAAGTACTGCCTTCTGCTGAACAACTTCGCGCTCTACGCGCCGCTTCGTCCGTCCGTCTTCCAGGCACTCGACAGCCTCACGAGCATCTTCGAGTCCGCCATCCGTGAGGAGGGCACGATGCCGTTCGACTCCGAGCTGGGCCGTATGTCGGAGCACGTGCTCGTGCTGCTGATGCGTGTGACGGACTACAAGCTCAAGGCCTCCGCCGTGCTCGAGTTCGCGGAGCAGAACACGCAGTTCGCCATCCAGCTGCTCCTGGCGATTCTGCTCAAGGAGCCGCCGTACGAGTTCGCCCTTCGCTGCAACTGCATCAGCGCACTTCTCGGCTTCACCTCCCCGCAGGCCTTCTTTGCGCCGGGTCAGGCCATCGAGGAGCACTCCTGCGACAAGTTCACGGAGAAGATCGACTTTATGCTGAACCTGATGCTCCGACTTGAGGCGATCCAGGTTGTGAGTGACGTGCTCAGCGAGGCGCTCATGGCCCCGGACGACAGCAACACCATGGCGATGCAGGGCGTGAACAACACGATGCGCACCATCATGAACATCTTCAAGTTCTCCCACCACCAGTCCACCCAGTGGCGTCAGCACGTGCTGCTCTCCACAACGTTTCTGGACGGTACCGTCATGCTGCAGGTCCAGACGCTTGGCGTGCGGCTGCAGGAGGCCCTGCGCCAGACCCCTCCTGCCGTCTCCGGAGACACCCTTCAGAGCCTCAACCTAGCCTTCCGCTTCGGTGCCTTCGCGACGTACCACCTCGGTGACGACTCCCGCATGCTCCGGCTCTTCTGCACGTTCTTCAACGACTGCTTCCTGCTGTCGATTCGCCCCATCGTCACCAACGCGCGCCTGTCGGGTCTGTTCATGGTCATGTACTGCAACCTGCTGCACTTTATGTGCAACGTGGACGCGCTGGGCGGCGACGAGGGCCTGCCCGCGTCGGAGCTGCTGCCCGAGCTGACCAGCGCCGCGCTGCGCCAGACGGTGGAGAACTTCCTCAAGGTGGAGGTGGCGGCCTGTGGGCTGCCCTTCACGCAGGCCTGGCACCAGCAGTTCAACCGCATGGACTCGGACGTCCAACTCAGCAAGGACTCCGCCACCTACCAGCTCATCGACGGCATGTTCCAGGCGATGGAGCAGCAGCTGGCCGCGCAGCAGCAGCCCGTGCCGACCGCCGCCACGGGTGGACTGCGACTCCTCGGCGACATGCCCTCCCTCAAGAAGCCCAAGGCTACAGATAAGATTTCTATCGAGAAGGCCGCGGCGCCTGTGAAGCAGAAGAACAAGAAGGCCGTCAAGAAGGATATCACGACCGGCGTCGATCCCGAGCTGCTCTGCGCGCTGACGGGCAACATCATGAAGCAGCCGGTGACGTCACCCTACGGCCAGACCTACGAGAAGGAGGAGATCCTCAGTTGGCTTGATCAGAACGGCTCCATCTGCCCCATCACGGGCAAGACGTTGACGGCCAGCCAGCTCGTGCCCAACGTGGCGGTGCAGCAGAAGATCATGCAGCAGATGGTGCGCGCGACCATGGCCTCCCAGCCTCAGGGCAACGCCGATGATGACCTATACAACTTCTGACACTGAGAAGACCGAGACACCGCATACAGCATTTGGTGTGCTGACACGTTTCTTCTTATTCTTTATTTTCAGACTTCACCCCCCGAAAAAAAGAAAAAATCGAAAAATGACGGATGCTGGCGCCGTATTGTACATCACAGCAAATGACGTTAAAAAAAGAAAAGAGAGAACGCTGTGCATGCTGTGCACACACCGCATAGCAAGGGTCTCACCCCAAACGCATGACATACCCTGCTGCTGAGATGTAGTTACGTAACACACACACACACACACACACACACACAGACGCACACAGACAGAGAAGCGCCCGCTGCCAAAAGCAAAAAAAATATATATATATAGAAAAGCTAGAAAATCGTCGACAAGCACGTGCAACTGACCAAACAGTGCACTTGTTAAAAAGTGCTGCTATATATATAAAACTCTTTTGTTGACTTCAACGAGCCAACGACATGTACACACAAAAAAACCGAAATGTGATTCGACAGACGGAGCGTGTCGTGACACAGTCTCTTCTGAAGATGATCTACAAGTTGTGCTCCACGCCGATGGGTGCGCCTTTTTTTTTTCATACCCGGCTCTTCCTCCTCTCTTGTTTTTGAGTTGCTTTGCATTTACGCCGCGCTTTTTTCTTTTTTTCTTCGGTCTGTTTGCCTCGTGCCCATTATTTCCTTTGCTGTGATGATGCGCACTTTGAATAAGGCGTCTGAGTTCATAACAAATCTCGAAACCTCAATTCTGAAACCAACCAAAGCGAGTGTAGTACGCTTACATGTGAGCAAAGGTTAGTTTGGCAGTGAAAACCCAAGCATCGTGTGTACAAGGTCTGGGGAGAAACCTACTATTGGCCACACACTTTCCTGTGCATGTACTCGTACAGACACACACACACACACGTACCAGATCCGTTTCTCCACAAGGTAGTTGCTCACCACCTCACAAGTACAACCTGGTGCGGCAGTGAGAGGCGTGATGACGTCACCCTCTCCCGGGCTGCCGGTTCCTACAGGAGCCTTTTTGATACGCAGACCTGCGCTTCACACACTCTCCTCTTTGCGTGTCATCACTTTCTCCTCCTACCATGAATCTCGCCACAACAACAACCTAGCGCAAGAACGCCGACCAACAACAAAGAACAAAACAAAACTGCTGTAGCCACACCACTTGACAGAGACCCTTGCAACCATGTCGGACGGTTTCGCAAACTCCCAGGACTCTGTGAAGCAGAACCAAAGCATGAGCGAGCAGATGGCCGGTCAGCTCGACACTGCGCGCAAGAACCCCGAGAAGGAGCTGGGCATGCCGCAGGGTGAGCTTCAGCGCCGCCGCAAGGAGGCGATGTCACCGCACAACTTCGTCAGCGAGACCACCGACCGCAAGTTCGACGTCAAGAGCTCCGCGCGTGCGCAGCAGATCATGAGCAAGGGCGTCGACAAGTTTCAGCGTGACAAGCGCAAGGCTGAGCTGCAGAAGCAGATGAAGATTCTGAATCGCTTTCGCATCGGCATTGGTTGCGCTGCTGTTCTATTTGCGGTGTACTTCTTTGTGGACATTCTGCTGCCGCGCTACAAGGCCGTGCAGGCGCGCAACGCCATTCTTGAGGAGCGCTTTCAGCGTGCACAACGCAGCTTGGAGGAGTACGCGCAGCAGCAGGATGCCGCGGCGAAGATGAGCGGCTCGAAGAACAAGGGCGCGGAGCTTGGCGTGGTCCGCAAGTACCACATTGATGATACTGACCGCAAGATTGTTTAGCACCATCGGGCAGATACAATTACTGTGTTTTTTGTTGTTGCTCTGTTTCCTCTGTTGTTCTTCGATTTCGTTTTCTCTGGGGATTGCTGTCATGGTTGCCATGTGGGCGTCTTACTGCAGCTGTGCAGAAGGAGTGGTCTCATTCACATTACTACACACACACATCATCATCAACAACGACCAACACAATAAAACCGAGAGAAAAGTCACACCAACGTGACTGTTTGGCGAAGCGGAATGAAGCAAGCCCAAGGGCCAAGACAAGAAGCAGACGGGCTCTTAACAATTTGCGTTGGCTCTTTCACCAGGCCTCAGTTGTTTCCCTCGCCCTGTATGGCCGTGCCGCTACTCGCCTCGCTGCCCCGGATGGAATGACAGACAGTGATGGCGACCGCACCTCGCTCTTCACGTCCCCCCCGATTCTCTTCTCAACTACCTTTTATGAATTCTCTCACATCATAATGACCTTTTGCAATGCTTGATTTCCTCATTTTTCTTCTTGTTCACAGCGCATCAACAAAAGAAGGAGAACCGCCCTTGCTGCTGTTTCCTCCCTCCAGACAACGCTACCCACCCACGATTCCTGTATCTATAGTAAACCCGTTGGCTGTGTCACACTATTATTTGGCTTAAGCATTTAAAGACATCTCATCCCAGCGTAGGTGAAGAATAGCATACACGCACACACACAAACAAAAAAGAAAACAGAAACCGAGGAAGAAAAAACCCCATGACGAGACCTACCTGGCTTCGTGTGGCGCTGGCAGCCCTCCTGGTTGTCAGTCTCCTTGCCGTGACGTGCGCCCCTGTCCACGCTGCCGTCGCCGCATCAGACAGTGGCGATGCGGCTGCGAAAGGCGCGCCAGTGACCTTCAAGGCCGAGGTGTCGAAGATGCTGGACATTCTCGTCAACTCACTCTACACCAACCGTGCCATCTTTCTGCGTGAGCTCATCTCCAACGGCAGCGATGCGCTGGACAAGATTCGCGTGCTCTACCTCTCCAAGCCACAGCAGCCAAAGAGCGCGAGCGGCGAGGAGCCGACCATGGACATCCGCATCACCTTCGACGCCGAGAAGCAGCAGCTGGTCATCCGCGATGGCGGCGTCGGCATGACGAAGGATGAACTGGCCAACAACCTTGGCTCCCTCGGCACCTCTGGCACCAAGGGCTTCCTTGAGCAGCTGCAGCAGAACAGCGGCAGCAACAACGCCCAGATTGGCCAGTTCGGTGTCGGCTTCTACTCTGTCTTTCTCGTCGCCGATCGCGTGAAGGTGACGTCGAAGAGCGACGACAGCGACACGCAGTGGGTGTGGGAGTCGTCGGGCGACGGCCAGTTCTTCCTCTACGAAGATCCCGCTGGTAACACCCTCGGTCGCGGGACGGAGATTCGCATCGAGGTCAAGCCAGACGCGACCGAGTTCCTGGACGCCGACGTCATCAAGAAGACGATCCACCAATACAGCGAGTTCATCGACTTCCCCATTTACGTGTGGGAGAAGGTTACCAACAAGGACAACAACAAGCCCCACTCCGAGGTCGATCTCGCACAGGGTGAGGACGACGTCGCTGAGGAGGAGGCCGAGACGGAGACGCTCCAGTGGACCCGCGTCAACGAGAATCGCCCGATTTGGACGCGTAACCCGGCCGAGGTGACCCCTGACGAGTACCATAAGTTCTACAAGTCGCTCACCGGCGACTACGCGGATCCGATGTACTACTCGCACTTCCGCATGGAGGGTGAGGTGGAGTTCGACTCGATCCTCTTCATCCCGAACCGCGCCTCGCCGGAGCTGTTCACCGAGAACACGGAAGGCACCAAGAACATCAAGCTCTACGTGCGTCGCGTCTTCATCACCGACGAGTTCCGCGATCTCCTCCCACGCTACCTCAACTTTGTCAGGGGCGTGGTCGACAGCAACGATCTGCCGCTGAACGTGTCGCGTGAGCTGCTGCAGGAGAACCGCATTCTCCGCGTCATCAAGAAGAAGCTCGTGCGCAAGGCCCTCAACATGTTCGCCGACATCGCGGCCCAGGACGAGATGCTGGCCAAGGCCGCCGCGGAAGGCAACACGAACGTGACCGCCCCCGCTGTGCCCGGCACCTCGGCGCTGTCCACGCGCATGTACGCCAAGTTCTGGGAGCACTTTGGCCGCCACATTCGCATGGGCCTGCTGCAGGACACGAACAACCGTGGCCGTCTGACCAAGCTGTTGCGCTACCGCAGTAGCAAGAGCGGCGAGGAGATGACCAGCCTGGAGGACTACGTGTCGCGCATGAAGCCCAAGCAGCGCGGCATCTACTATCTCTCGGGTGATTCGGTGAGCCAGATCCGCGAGTCACCCGTGCTGGAGGACGCCTTGGCGCGCGACGTCGAGGTGGTGTTCATGACGGACGCCATCGACGAGTACCTCGTCGCGCAGATCCCCGACGTGGCCGGCAAGAAGCTGATCAACCTGGCCAAGGAGGGCGTGCAGCTGGACGACCTGAGCGACAAGCAGCGTGTGCTGGAGCGCAAGCGTCAGGAGAAGTACGAGCCGCTCTTCAACACACTTCGCAGACTCTTTGGCATCAACGAGCTCCGACGTGTCGTGCTGACCAAGCGCCAGACGACGGAGGCATTCATCGTCTCCTCCGGCGAAAACCAAATGACGGCGCGCCTGGCGAAGATGATCAAGGACCAGGCTCTCGGCTGGGACTCCGCGCCCGTCAACGTGCAGCGTGTGCTGGAGATCAACTACCGCCACCCGCTGGTCGAAGAGCTCTTCACGCGCTTCTCCGTCAACGACGAGGATCCGGTCGCGAGCGACATTGCGTGGGTCCTGTACGACACGGCGAACCTGCGAGCCGAGTTCCCCGTGCGCGACATGGGTGCCTTTGCCAAGCGCTTGAACCGACTCCTGCGCAGCAGCGTCGATCTCGCGTCCGATGAGTCGCTACTCCCGGCAGATGACGACATGATCACCTCAAACAATGGCGATGATGACGACAATGGTGATCTGTAAAGAAAACAAAAGCAAATCAAAACAGAAAAGCGACACACAGACTGGATGAAAAGTATCACATAAGAAGAAAGAAAGAAAGAAAGAAAGAAATAAGTATTTGAGAAAACATTGTCATCTCAAACACTCTTTACTACCTGGGCTTTTTTTTTCTCCCCCCCTTTACTTTCCTCGTTCCTTTCCCAGTCGTCGGAGCTGGGAGTCTGTGAAGGAACGACCAAGGAACCCCGCAATGTAATCACCAGAACAGATGCGTGTTTTTTTTTTACTGTCCGGAGATCTTTGATCTCTGACACATCGTGCATTTTTTCCCCCTTCGCTGTCCTACAGCGCTTGTGCACATGGAAGAAACCACACAAAAAAAACACTTAAAAGAAAACACCACATCTGCGCTGGTGGATGAAGCGGCCGGTCATCTCGCTCGTGCGTCGTGGAAGAGGTGACTGCTCATTCAGTTTGCGCCTTTTTTTTTCTTGCTTCACTTGTCTTGCCGTGGCAGGACGGAACACGCCTTGCTCCTCACTGAGAGTTCATTCCCTCCTTTCGACTTCACCATCGCTCCCCCTCTTCTTCCTGATGATCGTGCTGACACGCTCTTACGTGTCCCTTACCCTCCACGTCATCGTTGCTGCACACTCTCTTCCCACTCCCTCCTTTTCGTCTTCCTCGTTTTCTCACACACTTGCTTTGACGTCAACACACAGAGAAAGCAGAGTTATTCGTTTGGTGCGGATACCAAGTCTGTTTCTTTTCCAGAGCACCCCACCCTTGTCACCTGGCTTCCCTCCTCCTCCTCCTCTCACACATACAGGCACACCCAGGGGGACCCATACACACACATTAGCCATGAGCGCGTCTCCATCCAGGGAGCTGCCACGCCAGCTCAAAGGAGCGGCCCGCGGCGTGCACCCGCTCGTGTCAGAGGCGCACCCTGAGCGGCTCATCGCCTCCAAGAAGACGGGCGAGTCCGTGGCGCGCGACTCTCTCGCGTCACTGTACGCGCTGGCCGCCCGGCTGCACTCGAGTCAAGTCCCGTTCCAGGCAAAGAAGATCGAGACGGCTCAGCAGAAGCACGTCACGACCGAGCAGATCTGGGGGCAGATGAACATGCTGCTGAGGCCGGTGCTGCGCCGCCTGCAAGACCGCGTGCGCACCGCGGAACGTCTCTACCGTGACGATGATGGCAATGATGATGGCAAGAAGCGCCGTGGCGCTGGAAAGAAGCGCGCCGCACACGACTCCGACGACGATGAGGCCAGCGAGGAGGAGGGGGACGATTCCGACGAGAAGGCGTCTGCCGCCACGTCCGTCCTCAGCGAGAGCGATCTGGACGAAGAGATCGCCACGCTCCTCGAAAGGCAGAAGCAGAGGAGGAAGAGTGCGTTGAAGGGCAAGGACGGCGCCAGGGGCGGGGCGACAGGCGACAACGATAAAGATGCCTGGCGCTACGCCTTTGGCCGCGGCACCCACGACGAGGACGATGAGGAGGACGAGGAGGGCGAGGACGGTGAGGATGCCCCTCGCCGCGGGGCCGACCCCAAGCGTCGTCGCCGCCGTGGTGACGATGATGACATGCCCAACGATGATGACGACATGCACGGCTTCATTGAGGACGACGCGGATGGCGGTGGTGGCCGGCGTAACGTGCGCGATCGCAACGCGCGTGCCATGGCCGAGGCGGAGGGCGAAGACGATGAGGATGACGAGGCCGCTGCCAACGAGGAGCTCGCGGCGTTGAAGGAGATGTACGGCGAGGACTTCGACGGCGATGGTGAGGGCTTCGCTGGCGAAGAGGACAGCGGCGTCGATAGCGATCTTGAAGCCCTGCTGGACGACGCGGATCAGCAGAAGAAGCGTGCCCACCGCCGTAACAACAACGAAAACGAGGAGGCGGATGCCGATGATCTCTTCAACGAAGGCGACGGCCGTTACTGGGGCAAGGATGACATGCTCAACGACCCTGCTGGCCAGTTCGAGGAGGACGGCGCCGATCCCACGCAGGCCGGTCACTCGGGCTGGCAGGCGCGGTACGGCGATGACGAGGACGTGAATGCGTTCATGCACGACGGCGACGGCGCCGCTGCCGGCGAGGACGGCGAGGAGCCCTACGATGAGGCGTTCGAGCAGGCCATGCAGGACCCGAATCTCAGCGAGTACGAAAAGCAGCGTCTGCGCGAGCAAAAGTACGTCAAGAACTTGGAGGAGAAGCGGCTGTACGGCACCGACTGGACAATGGCCGGCGAGACCGCAGCCAGCAAGCGCCCGCGCGATGCCCTGCTGGAGGTCGACGACCTGGAGTTCGAGTACGGCATGAAGGCTGTGCCCGTGGTGACCGAAGCCTTCACCGCCAAGCTCGAGGACCGCATCCGCCAGCGCATCCTCGACGGCAACTTCGACGACGTCACGCGACGCACGACGTGGTCCACCCCCGACGACCTGCAGACGAGCAAGCGTGACGCCGCGCTTGACTCGGAGAAGTCGAAGCTCTCCCTGATGGATCTCTACGAGAAGGAGTACCTGGACAAGATGCAGAAGGCTGAGGGTGCGACCGGCGCCGTGTCTGCCGAGCCGCTGACCGAGATTGAGAAGGACGAGCTCCGTGCCATTCAAATGTGGAAGCGCCTCTCGCAGCACCTCGACGCGCTCAGCAACTTCCACTTCACGCCGAAGCCCGTCCAGTCCGACCTCGAGGCCCGCGTGCGCGCTGTCGAGAATCAGGCCCCCGCCATCTCGATGGAGACCGTCGGCAACTTCGCCACCACGCGTGAGAAGGCACTCGCGCCGCAGGATGTCTTCCGTCCGTCCACACGCAAGGCGAACGGCGCCGGCGCGGAGGAGATGACCCCGCAGGAGCGTCGTGCGCAGCGTGGCGCGCGCAAGGCACACAGCAAGACGAAGGAGGCGATTAAGCAGACGGTCCGGTCTGAAAAGACAAAAGCCAAGGCCAACGCGAAGGCGGCCGGTGCAGGCGATCTCTCCAGGGTGTCGTAGCCGGTCGATGCCCGTTGTGTGCCGTTGCTTCATAACAAGAAGAGGAAGAAAAAGTGGACGGAAAGGAAACGAAAGGGGAGTGAGAAAGCACAACTCCCACGGCTAACTAAGATTGAACTCCCATCTTGTAGTTCATGACTCTCGATTAATGGTGATGATGCGATGATGTGTGCCTTCAGAACATCGCCCTGTTTTCCGCCTTTTCTACTCTTCGCTTTCCGTTCTACTACCACCACTACTCATGCGTCTAATAGGGTGCGCTCTTGTACCCGTGAATAATAACTCAACTGACAAAACACCACTCAAAAAAAAAATGAATAAGAGGAGCAAAGAAACAAGGCAAAAAGTCAAAGACACTTTTTCTTTCTCTCGTTACCCGAGGTCAGCAGGAGCTGGTTCCTGAAACGCATCTTTCGATGGTGCGTGCACGGACTCGCTCGTGTGTACACCGCCTGACAGGCATCGCGATGGCTTCCCAATGCCAATTTGCTTGTCTTCTCTCACGTCGGAAGCAAAGACCAGAGCGCGATACATACGTGTGCATTCTTGCCTTGCCGCCTGCGTAGCACCACAGTGAAACAAGGTGACGCGTGAAAGAGGCTACTCTTCTGTTGATTTTGTTTTCACTCTCCGCTCCCTGCTTATCTTCTTCTCTCTTTCTCTTTCTCACGTCTTCCTCCTCCCTTGTCTCTCTCATTTTAAGATTTCACCAGTGAGCTTTTTGTTTGTTCTTTTCTTTTTCCCCAACCATTGCTTCTCTTGCGTCGTCAAATACCGGTGACGCCATCTTTCACTGTCTCCTCGCTCTCTTCAGATCAGTCCTCATGACCCATCACACAGCTACCGTGAAAGGGGGAGCACTTGCCGCGGGCCTCACCGCGACGTCCTCAGGCGCTCTGCACCGCCCACGACTTGTCCCCCAGCCCCTGCCACGCATCATGACCGAGGACGAGTACCGTGCTCGCCTCAGTGTTCTCATCCACACCGATCGCTGCCGGCCACAGCAGCCGTGGGTCGGCGACGGCGAGGCGAGGCCCGAGCTCGTCTGGGAGCCGGCTACCGAGATCACAGCCGTGACGTCTGCCCAGCCACTCGCTGCTGCTGCTTCTGCAGCCCCGGCGCTGGTCGCGCGCATCAAAACCGAGGACAGATCCTCCCTCAGCCGGGGCGAGGACAGCTGTGGCGTGCTGCCAGCGTGGCGCACACCATCGCCGTCCCAATCGCGTGCCGCCGAGGCCGAGAGGCCGGCGCCGGACTTCTTGGGTGCGTCTCCCACGCCGACCCCGCACGTCTTCACCATCAGCGACGATGAGGATGAGGGCGAGCCGGTGGAGGTGTCGCAGATCCGACGCAGCGCTTCACGAAGCGCGTCACGCGTCTCGCCAGCGCCGCTGAGGCAGCTGAAGCTTCCGTTTGCTGTTGGCGTCAAGAACGAGGCAAACAGGAGTGGTGGTGAGGCCCCCGACCACGACGATGCCACCGTCGCAGCAGGGAAAGCGACCAGCGATGCCTCGCAGCGCTCCTCACGTGGACAACGTGGAGGCCGTCAGCCGCGCGCCTCCAGCAGCGGCAGCAGCGTGATGGTCTTGAGCGCCATGCCGCCGACGAAGAAGGCCAGGACAGCGGGCACCACAGGCGATGATGGTGCGACACGGCTGTTTCCCAGGACCATGGAGGAGTTCCTGCAAACTGATCCCTGAGCTCACGCCGCCGAGGTGTGACCTGAAATGACTGTACCCCCTCTCTCTCTTTTTTCTTTTTTTCTTTTAGGCATTTTTTGCTTTTATTCCTCTGCCTTCTCTGTTGGTCTCTTTGTACGCTTCACGGGACTTTTTCTAAGCCCACAACTTCGAAACAAAAGCAAACAAATAAACAGAGACACCACCACGCACTCACCCCACTGTTCTTTCACAGAGATTGGTGTCCGTGACTCACTGCATATACAGACAGATACGGGCCTTCAATCGAGTCGCTCTCACAGATGTGACACAATTTTTGTCCGACAGCTCTTGCCAGGCCATTCCTCTCACTCTCTTTCTTTCACTCAACACGCCCCTCCCCCCCCCCTACTCCCCCTCTCCCATCGTTTGTTCCCCATTTTGGTGTGTGTGTGTGCTTAGTTATCGATGCCCTCCTTTCAACTTCATCAGGGCTTTGCGGCTCAGTCAATTCGCTGCAACCCGTGGTCACCCACACAATACATTATCAGCGCCTCCCAGCACTACGGCGTCGTCGGCAGCGGCAAGGTCTATGTTGTCAACACCACTCCCGGCTTCCCGGCAGGCACACCTGTGCCATCCATGGCGTGCTGGGGCACACCCGATGGTGCCTTCGATGCGTGCTTTAGTGAGGCCGCGCAGGGCATCGTCGCGGTGGCGTGTGGCGATGGCGTGAAGGTGTACAACGTCGAGCAGGCCGCCAACAAGGACGGTGTGATGCCTCTCATCCACAATATGGAGCATCAGGCGGAGGTGTGCTGTGTGGTGTGGAACTCGGGCAAGCGCGACACCTTCTTCTCGTCCAGCTGGGACGCAACGATCAAGATGTACAGCGCCGTCAACGCGCAGGCCTCGATCGTGACGATGCAGGAGCACTTCAAGGAGGTTTACGAGGTCGCCACCACGGCACGCAGCCCCACCTCGATCTTGTCCTGCTCAGGAGACGGCACGTGGAAGCTCTGGGACGTTCGCACACCGCAGCGCTCCGTCATGACGCAGATGGCGCACCAGAACCAGATCGTCCTCTCTATCGACTTCAACAAGATGGACCCCAACATCTTCGCGTCAGGCGGTGTCGACCGCACCGTGCGCCTCTGGGACGCCCGCCGACCCAACCAGCCGCTCGCCTCGCTGCCCGGCCACGACCAGGCCTGCCGCCGCGTCCGCTTCTCTCCGCACAGCCGCACACTGCTCGCCTCAGCGGGCTACGACATGCGTGTGTGTGTCTGGGACCTCAATCAACCGCAGCGTCCCATGACGGCGCGCTATCAGCAGCACCGCGAGTTCGTGGTGGGCCTGGACTGGTCCATTGCCACGCCGAACGCGCTGGCCTCCGCCTCGTTCGACGGCTCTGCCTTCTTCTTGACGGTTGGCCAGCCACCGACGCCGTCGCCACCGCAGCCGTTGCCCCAGGCGTTGCCTCCGCCGCGCATGCCCAAGGTGCGCACGAGCGTTCTGCCCGGTCTGCCGCAGCCACAGCCACCACTGCCCATGGCACCTGGTCTCCGCTCCCGCTCCCCACCGCTCTCACCACGGTAAGAGATACACAAAATCTGGTGGCGAGAGCGAGGGAGAGAAGAGAGGGAGAGAGAGATTATCCTCGACGAGGCAAAATGGAAGCACCGCGGGACGTGTGTTCTCTTCTATTCTCCTCTCTCTTTGCTACTCACTCTCCCATTGTGTGGTGATGTTTGTGCTTGGGTGACACCGCCGGGTGGTGTCCTTCGTGTGTTGCGCAATGAGCTTTTATGGGAAGCCTCACTCTTACCCCGCTATCGCAACCATCAAAAGTCTTCAAAGACACTGACACTCAATTTGAAACACGCAAATCAAAACACAAACAAACGAAAACACAACAACAAAATGCAAGCTATTTTTCATATCAACAAAGATGGCCAGTGGGACCTGTGGATCCGTTTTGTTGCGGTGACCTCTCTCCGTTCCACTTGCGTGCATTCTCGTGCTTGTGATACGACAAGATAATAACATTCATCAAAATACACGAAATCAAAAGCAATACGATGTTACGACACGATAGCAAAGTGCGGGCACAAACCAAAACGACAACAACAGCAGCAATAGAAAGGAAGTGAAATCATGAAGCAAGAGTTCAAAAAAGCTGAACATGCTTTGACAAGAACAACGATGCTGTTCTGTCCCTTCCTCCTCCTTTTTGCTCGACACTTTCTTGAAGCTCTACCCGTGCTAGTTTTTCGCTTGGCGTTGAGGAAAGCAGCGCACCGTTCGTACGACAACATCCCAGCATTCACTCACACTTTGCCCACTGTCACCGCTGATTCATTCTTCCTCTGACTTTTCATTTTTCGTTTCTCTCTTTCGCTCTCTTTCTCTGTGCAGAAGCGCACGAAAAACAACAACCGCACGCGGCCCTATTCGAGCCACACAATGCCGCGCGAGCCTCAACCACGTTCACGAAGCAGCGGCAGCGCGCGGTCGCAGAAGGGACGCCCCGTCTCCACCTCTGAAACCACCAAATCCGCCTTCTTCTCGGTCCAAGACCGTCGCCACCACCACAAGGTGCTACAGGAGACACAGCAGCGACGTGCGCGTCTGCTACCACTCGGCGCGCGTGACGTTGCCCTCCGGCAGTTTCTCTACAACAATGAAGTCGGCACCGTCCTCGACGAGGGGGTGGTCACAGCGCGTGCAGCAGAGCGTGAGCGACGCACTGAGCGGCGGCAAGGCCGTTCAACACAGTCCTCATCCACCCGCGTGCAGTTCAAGGAGCCGTCCCCGGACCCGACTGACGGCTTCGCACCGGAGCTGACCTCCTCTGCTGCTGCGTCCACATCCACAACGACGACGGCTGTGGAGGCGTCGTCCCTCACCGCACAGCTCCGCGCCGCTGCGGAGAAGCGCTACACCGAGTCGAGTGCCGTGACGGACCTCAACGCAATGTCCGATGACGTGACGGACACCATCGGTGCCACCGGCTCTTCTGCTGCGTATACCACTGGTGGTGTGCTCCCACCACGCATCACGACGCCGTCTGACGATATGGTGGACTGGTTCGATCAGGATGCACCGCCACAGAAGGAGATGGACTACGAGGCGTGGATGGAGGCAGGGTGCCCGACTGGCTGCTGGAAGGATCTCCTGGAGAACGAGCTGTACGGTCCTGAGCGCGCGGAGAAGACGTACTTGGCACTCAAGTACCGTCCGCAACAGGGCACGTAAAGGCAACACCAACAATAACAAAAAAGCACAACGAAGACGAATGCCACGGAGACACTCTCATTGCTGCTTTTCTGCTCGACATGTAAGTTATGGTGAGCAGCCAATCGAAACAAAGAAACGCTGATTCATGTATGCCACAACATTACCATACACACACACTCTGTTGCTTTCCCTTTTCTTTCGTTTTCCCATTCCCAAATTACACATCCTTTTTTCCGGTTTTTTTTTTGCAATCTACACAGTCTGAGCGCTCACCGCCACAAAAACCAAGATTCGCTCACATCATCACGTATCACAGAAGTTCACGTTATCGGACAGATCGCCGAAGAAAGTGATACCAATCCCAGTCTCTCATTCTCTTTCTCTGCGATATGTTTCTGGTTTCCACGCGTGTTGCACCCCCTCTGCTCTTACTTCATACTCTCGTTTCCCTTCCTCCCTTTCTCTCCTTTTCTGACGCACTCGATCAGAAGCAGCAAATCAACAGCGATCCGCCCCGCTCCACCACAACACGACTCTCGCAAACACCACCACCACCACCACAAAACAACAACATCAATAACAAACACACCCGTTTTGCCATGTTCCGCCGCACGTTCTTTCGCCTGGCCCTGCCGACAGACAAGAAGGCATTCATGGAGCTCGTCAAGACACTGCGGTACCGCACGGAGGCGCCCATCTCAGATTGCTCAGCTGCCCTGAAGGAGGCCGACGGCGACTTGGATGCCGCGGTGGCTGTGCTGCGCAAGAAGGGTGCGGCCCGCGCCGTCAAGAAGGGCGATCGCATGACGGAGCACGGCTTCGTCGTGAGCTGCATCGGCACCACGCCGTCCAGCGGGGCCGCCATCATCACGGTCTGCTGCGAGACCGACTTCGCCGCGCGCAACGAGCACTTTCAGAAGGCGTGCGTGCAGGTGCAGAGCGCGCTGCGTGGACTCGTCGATGACACCAAGGGCGCCATCCTCGCGAACCCCGAGGAGGCCACCAAGGCGCTCGCTGACAAGACGGCCAGCGACCTCACCGCCGCCATCGCCGTGCTCGGAGAAAACGTGCGTGTGCGTGCGGTAACCCCGCTGCAGATCCCCGAGCACGCCGCGGAGAACATCGTGATTGGGAGCTACACGCACGGTACGCTGAGCGTGCCGGATGCCGGCCGCATCGTCGGCCTCACGGCGGTCAGCGTGATGAAACCCGAGGACGGCACCCCGGACAAGGCCACCCTCACCAGCGTGGCGCGTCACTTCGTGGCCAACGTTGGTGATGAGAGCAACTACCAGCACCAGAACTTCTTTGGCGCGGACAATGAGACCGTTGGCAAGTGGCTCAAGCGCCACGGCCTCAAGTTCAGCACCAGCCTCGTGATGGAGTTTGGCAAGGAGCCGGTCGCACATGTGGCCCCGAAGATTCCGCCTCAACACCAGAAGAAGAACTAGGCAAGGAGCCAACGACAACAAAACGGAGTGAAACAACAAGGAGAGAAACAGAGAGGGAGAGAGAAAAGCCTCAGCAAGCTCACATTTTTTTTTTATGTCCCTGAGCCTCATGCAGGATTCGTTGTTTCGTTTTTTCTCTCTTGCTCTCTCTGCAGGTTTGTTTTCCTTGACCGCATTTTCTTCGCGTTTTGACTCGTTGCAGTCCTCTCTGCACTGTTTTCTCCTCACACTCACACAACATAGCAAAACCAACCAACTCTCTCTCTCACACAGGCAACAAATACATGATTGTAGTGCTGTTGCTGAAGATTCTGGCTCTTTTTCAGACGTCTGTGCGTGTGGAAGCCGGGGATCAGTCGTGCACTCACCACTCCTCTGCAGGGGAACCGTGTACTGCACAAGTCTCGATACGTGTGTTACGGGACGACGTAGACAGTGAAATGGGTGAGAGAAAGTGAGAGTGGCTTCACGGCTGCGCTACATGCTGCCTTTGAGGCCTTGGCGCGACTCACCTTTTCTGTTGCCCTCTCTCTTTCTCTCCCTTTGCATGCTTGCATCGACCATATCCCTCCACCACTTTCCTCCCGCTTTCTCTTCTCCATGCGCAGTGAAAACAAACGGATTCCGAGGCAAGCAACAGCTGTGTCGCAGAACCTCGATCCACGATACCACAGCAACAAAAGCAAAGCCGAAAAAATATAGACGGTAGTTTTTTTTTGTATTTTGCCGGATCAGCTCAAGCAAGTATGGCTGACTCCATCTCCTTCACCAGGCATGACCTGACCACCTCGTCGACGACGCTGCCCGGTGGCATGTGCATCTATCCACCCTCCAAAAAGGCGCGTCAGCGTATCGCCATGGCCGACCGCACAGGCGCGTGCTCGGTCTTCTCGATTGGCGCGCGGCTCAACCGCACAGCCTCGTTTGATGTCGCGGAGAGCAACGCCGAGGCCAACCTCACCGAGGAGCAGCGCAAGGCCCCCCTCTCATGCATGACCCTCTTTAGTGATCAGCTGTTCCTCATGTGTGGACGCTCGCTGCGTGCGTACTCGCGCAAGGGCAAGCTCTTCTTCGTCGCCGACACGCACGTCACGGAGACGATCACGGCTGTCTTCATCGACACACCGTATATTTTCCTTGCAGGCGAGTACATCACGACGACCCTGAAGGAGTCCAAAGAACTCGGCTTCTACATGGCGCCAGACAAGATCAACGCGATGGCGGTGTTTCTCTGCAACAAGGGACTCAGGAAGCCGGAGAAGAACCTGGACGACTACATGTGCTGCCTCGGGTGCCACGATCGTGTTCTGCGCCTTGTGCAGGACAACAAACTCGTTGACGAGGTGCACTGCGAGGCGCCGATCACCGCGCTCCACGTCGACGTTCACCGACGCCTCCTCTTCTACGGCACGCAGGTCGGCTCCGTGGGTGTGTTCGCGCTGACGGACCGCGTCCGACGGGTGCTCCAGTGCGTGCCGGGGCAGGGCCCCTCGCCCTCTCTCTCCACACCGGGCGGTGGTGGTGCCGGCGGTGCCGCTTCGACCCAGCCTCCCATCACCTGCATCGCCGCCGCCGACGTCAACGCGGACGAGGCGAACGAGCTGCTCGTCGGATACGACGATGGCACCGTGCGTGTGCTGAGCGCGGTGCCGCCACTCACCTCGACCGGGCAGATGCCACCTGGCGAGACGGCGCTCACCGAGCTCTGGACCGCGCACCTCGGCGAGGCCGTCATGAGCATTGCGGGTGGCAGTGTCACCAGCACGCACCGGCAGCCTGACGTGGTCGTGCACCTCTTCAGCGGCCAGCTCATCGCCTTCACACTGGACCGCAACGACTCGCGCCGCGCCTCGGTCGCGGAGGGCGATCAGCAGAAGCAGGCCGCGCTCGAGGCCGAAGCCATCCGCGGCAAGACGGAGGACACGCAAAGGGCAATCGAGGCGCTGCAGAAGCGCATCGCAGAGTGCACGAGCGAGTTGTCCAAGAAGAGCGGCGCCACGAAGAAGCGGGTGTCTCTCGTGGCGGTGGCGTCGACCTTCACGACGAACGTGACCCTCACACCCGTGCCTGGCACGGCCATGCTCTCTCTCGTGATCCAGGCCGACGTCCCGCTCAGCCACGTTGTGCTGCGCAGCATGGCCGAGCTCACGTTCCTGGGCACGCCATCCACGACGGTCACCGCGCAGCCGCTGCCCGATGCGACTGCCACGGAACGGCGTGCCAGCGCGGCGATGGGCACGGCGTCAGGGCGCACGCAGGCGCTGGCCGTGGCGCGTCCCCTGGTGGAGTCGCAGAGCGCAGATGCCGCCGGTGCCGCCCGCCGACTCGAGATCCGTCTCTGGGCTGACGAGGGGCAGGCGGAGAGGCTGTCTATCACCCTCTTCGCCCAACCCGCGCCGCGCACGGCGCAGGAGAAGCGGGTGCGGCTCTGCGCGTTGCCCCTGTACACGCGTGTCGCGTCGATTCAGAGCCTGATGCGTGCCTCCGAAGCACCGTACGTGCTCTCGCAGATTGTGCTCTCCGGCGCGTTTCCGGCCGCGGACGTGCAGGCGTGGCTCTCGCAGCTGCTGCCTGGCGTCGCAGAGAGCCTGGAGGCGGACAAGGCGGCCGCCACGCTGCCCACGACGTACTTTGCGAGCGAGTTCCTGCAGAGCGTTCTCATTGTCGAGAAGGAGTTCAGCAACAGCAACAGCGGCAGCCCCAAGGCGGGTGGCGTGCTGCCTGATCTGAGCAAGATCAGCTTCACGAGCGACTCCATCACCGCACTGGCGACGGTGCGCCGTGTCGTGGCCACGCTGGCCTCCATGAGCGGCTTCACCGTGAGCTGGAGGGAGAACATCCTGTTCGGCTCCGTCGCGCGGCGCCTTTCGCAACTCGAGCCCGTCATGCGCCAGTGCTCAGACGCCCGACGACGCGCGCGACTCCTCGAAGGACTGCGCGAGCTGCAGACGGACGAGGCCGAGCTGAGCAGCTTCCTGCCCGCACACCTGCAGGCTCTGATGAACAAGCCCGACGAGGTCATGGCGGAGGCCGCGCGCCAGGAGCAGGAGGAGCGCTATCTGAAGCGCACCGTCGTGCAGCTTTACAGCAGCCTTGTCGGGTTTCTCTTCCACGCGCCGAACCTCTCGCCGTCTCTGCGTGAGAAGCTGGAGGCCGCGGCGTGTGGTGCGACGTACTCACAGGAGGACCTCGTCAAGCTCATGTTTCCCAAGAACGAGCATGTCCGTGAGCGCGAGCGGCTCCAGGCTGCCAGTCTGTCCGCACCCGCCCAACCAGCGGATGGCGAGGCCCAGAGGAGCGAGCTGCCGTCGCTGAACGTGTCAGACGACGCTGGAGTGGATGTCTCCTCAGCAAGTGACAAGGACTGATCGCGTGACGACAAAGATCACAGCAGATCACAGCACACACATACACACACAAAACAAAACATGTGAATGAAAAAAAAACAAAGAAAACTGGAAAGGTGCACTCGTGTTGAATTGGTCAACCTTCCTTTCCTTGATGTTTTCTTTTTAAGTTTGCTTGAAGTTGACTAGGCGATCTTTGCTTTCGTTTCTTATGCGTCTCCGTCTGTTTTACTTGTCTTCTGCGGCGTCTCTCTTGTGTGTGTGAGAGAGAGCTTACCACAAGCGACCACAAACTAAGAAAAATGCAACTTGAAACCTCACACCAAAAAATAGTTCCGATGCAGTTTGCATGGGTGAAGGGAAACATCGCAAACAGCATTTTACGAGTATAAAACAATGCAACGCGACCGTCGCAGAGCGAATCACGGCTGCGAAGAACTCTCTCTCCATGTTGACGAGGGAATAGTCTCACCTCGTGTGCGTGATTATCGCTGCCACTGTTCGTCTTGTCCCCCACCCCCTTCTCGCTCCCTCAATCCACCTCCCTTATCTCGCTCTCTTCGTTACCTTTTTTATTTTTCATGTGTGATTTTACAGTATCAACAGCAACAAAAACAGATAGCTTTCCACGAGCCAGGCGTCATGTCAGCTGAGGTGTCGCAATCCATCGGACACGGTGGCGCGTCGCCTGCCGCACGCGACAGCCTCTTGAACGGCGGCACGACTAGTACTGGTGGAGGTGGCAGCGGTGGTGGTCTCCACGTTCTGCAGTCGGCCCCGGAAGCCGAGGCCTCGTTCTACTCACTGCCCTTTGTCGAAGCTCTCCGTGCGTGCGTGCGACACTGGAACGTGACCGCAGGCGGTGAGCACACCCATCGCAGTGGGGCGACCGCCAGTGGCGTGGCAGGCCAAGGCACGGGCCTGCACGTCCTCACACAAGACCGGATCCTCGTCGAGAGCCACTACACGGAATGCTATGGCGCACGGCACCCCGCGGTGCTCCCTACTGGCGGTGGTGTTGGGGCCGCCGCTGCCTGCTGCTCGTCCTCCTCGCAAGCGACGTGGCCCTGCCCGATCCACACAGCGGGTGCGCCGCCACGCGCAGCCGAGGAAGGTGACGGTGCGGGTGCATCTGGACACGCCCATGGTGCTGGTAGCCGCCGTGGCAGCCGCCGGAGTTCTGCCGTCGACGCAAACAACAACAACAACAACAACAACACGACTGGCGCTGCGGGGCCCTCGTCATCGTCGCCGAACCACGGCACCCGTGAAAGCCTCGCGACCGAACCCGCTGAGGTTGATTTGTCTACACCCGCAGGTGCGCAATGGATGGTGCGCACAGCTGGTATCGCGCCGGACACGACACGTTCGCCGCCTCAGCCGCCGTCGCAAGCCTCTGTCCCTCGGGCCAGTGGAGACCTGGATGGCAAACTGCGCGATGTCATGTGGGCCGATCGCGAGTCCGCTGAGGCGCTGCGCCTTCTGCGTGCCGGTCTGCGGCGCGCCCTCGGCTTCCCTGCTCGCGACGAGGGCCTGCTCGCCGTCGACGACCTCGTCCTTGGCTACCGGAGCGAGACACGTGCGACGTACAGCACACCGCATCGCACCGGCGCACAGACCGACCTCGGTCTCGGTGCGGCTGCACGCCACTCGAGCCAACACGTGGATGCCGTGAGAGGCACGCATGCTGCAGGAGCGGCCGCGGGGAGTACGGCCGCAGCAGATGCGGATGCGGATGCGACCGAGAGCGTGATCCGTCGCCACGTCCCTGACAACGCCTGGCGCGCTGCCCCGCTGCCGCTGGCCCCCACGCCAGACGAGTACACGCCGCACCTGTCCGTCTGGCGGCGCGAGGACGACGGCGACACGCTGCGGGAGTCCGCGTTGCTCGAGTGGTTCACCGACATCCTTGAGTTCGCTGACCGCCTCAGCTTCTCCACCGTGCAACTTCGCTGTGTCCTGCTGGATGCGATGGGGCTGTTGGAGACCTTGTACGAGGTCCTGGAGGCGACGAGCGCGACGCACAACGACGCCACGAGTGCCACGACGATGGCGGACGAGGATCACGCCGTGGAGGAGGCCCTCACAGCCTCGCTGCAGGACGCTCTCTCCGCGCAGGCGTGCCCCGTGACGATGCGCGCTGTGGAGCGGCAAACGGTGGACCAGCCCGTACCACGCGAGGTGCCCGACCCAGCCGTCGTTGGGCCGCTTGAGCGCCGCCTCGCGACCGAGAAGCTCAACAAGAAGCAGCAGCAGCAGCTGCGCGACCAGATCGCCAGTGCCCCGCGCATCACGCAGGTCGAGATTCAGAGCACCGTTGTGGAGGCCGAGAGGGAGATCACCGTTGGGCCGTACTTCAACCTGCACGAGACGGCGAGCATCCTCGAGCATCTGACATCGTCGGTGGTCACGCAGTGGCGCCTGTGGCGGCTGTTGCTGTGCGCACCGCAGCCCGAGGCGACGCAGACGTTCCGCATGACGTACCAGGACACGCTGCCCTTCTGTGTGCCACCACTCAGCCAGTTCTGTCCGGACACACACTACGACCAGGTCCTGTCGCATCACGCGCTTTACGTCGAGGCGTGCTGCTCACTGGAGTCCGCGTTTGAGGCGCTCTTTGCCGAGCCAATGCGGGCACTCGGGGCGGAGAAGCTGCGCGCTCTTGAGACGATGCACGAGGCACAGCGGCGCGACATGCAGGAGAACCACGCCAACACACTCAACGCCGAGGAGTTTGACCGCGTGGAGCGCGCGTTCCTCACGCGCCTCAACCAGAAGCTGCTGCACAACGACGTGATGAGCGGGAGCGTCGCGTCGCTGCTTGCCACGGCCGCACTGGGCGGCGAGGAGACACGCAGAAGCCTTGTGCCGACCCCGCCACCGCCGACCGACGGCCCCAAGAGCGCCAAGGGCAAGAACGGCAAGCGCGCCACGAATGCCAGCCGCAAGGGCAGCGCGTCGCGCCGCAAAACACAGAACGCACTCGGCACTACGCTCGAGGCGTCACGGGTGGGGGCGGAGTCCGTGGTGCTGCCCGCGGATGCCGTCTTCTCGATTGATGCGGTGGAGCAGCGCGTTGACGCGACGCAGCAAGAGCTCAACGCCAAGATGGAGGCTGCCAACGCGACCAAAAAGAAGGGCAAGTAGTGAGGCACACAGACACACACACACACACATCATCTGGTTCTTGCACGTGCGTGCATGCCGATGCACCTTCCCCCTCGACTGTATGTAAACTAAACGCAACTCTTTCTTCCACTGTCAGCATCACGGAGGAGTTGGATCGAGTACACAAAACACAAACAAGCAACCAACCAACAAACGGAAACCATTTTGTAATACCGATGACACGTTCACGTCACTTGGGCCGTATCGTGGCTCGTGGTGATGATGCTGGAGGTCGGCCTTGTGGCTCTTTCTTCGTCAACTCGTTGACGCATAGCCCAGCAACGGCACCTCAAAAGAAACCTGGCTGCTGCTCACCCCGGCACTGGCCAGGCACACGAACGGTCTTGCTCGCTGAAACGCACACCATCTGCTGTGCTGTACTCTCAATACAGGTCACAGAACCCAAGTCTCATTTTCGCACACCCAAGCACACATACACACACCTCCGCTCCTCCGTTTCATCCTCTCTTCAGGTCGGACACGTCTCCCTCCTTTATCCACGAGAGAAAAAAAACACAAAGAAATAACAACACATCTCTAGCACTAGCGTTTCTAGTCAGCGCCTACACTAAACAGGGCCACCATTAGATACAACTGAATCCCAATCATGCTCACCCGCTGTGGATCTGCTGCGTCGCAGCGCACGACGCGTGTGGCGTCCGCGATGACCTCGTCTCTTCTCGTGCAGCGCCGCTACCTCGAGTACTGGGGCTCCGGCGTGACGGGCCGCACGCAGCCGTACGCGCAGGGCGATATGCTCCCGCGCGTCGACAACACGCGCTTCCCCGTGGACAAGCCCTCCAGCGCGGCCGCCGCGCTCACCGGCAACCAGAACGGCATCGCGTACGACGCGGCATCGATGTTTAGTGTGGAGGGACTCAGCGCGGCCGAGAAGGCGCACTACCAGCCCTTCCGTGGTCTTGACCGCTACAAGATCGAACCGCTGTCTCCCAAGGAGGGCCCCGCCGCCGCCAAGCTGATGCGCGAGCTGATGGAGCCCGAGGTGGAGGCCTCGCTCAACTACCTGTGGTGGGAGCGTCTGCTGAAGGACTTCCCGTCTCTCAAGAAGCCCGCCACCGCCGCGTTCCGCAAGGACTGGGAGAACTTCTTCCTCGCCACGCTCGAGGTGGCGCACGATGAGGCGGCCGTCAAGGCCATCGCCGCGCCGTTTCTGCGCACGCAGATGCAGACCAATTACATCTCGTACGCGATGGTGTGGCGCATCACGGAGCGTCTGGGTGATGCGCTCGTGGGGGCCCCGAACGTGTCACGCTACGCGCAGCGCACATCGCGCACCGCGACGGAGCGTGTGGCGAAGATTATGCTCAACACGATTGCCGATGAGCCGTGGGCGAACTCGGACGCGACGAACCCGTTCTACGTCGACGTCTCCAACTTCCGCGCATGGCACGAGGCTGGCAACTGGTAAACAAACAAACAACAACAATAAACACAACAACTGGAGGAGTGTCGGCGAGACTTTTCCCCCGTCTCCGCTCCCTGTTTGTGTTCTTTGTCGGATTAGTAGGTCTTGTACAGTATAATGTGTTTCTGCCACTTTATTTTCGTATATATCCGTCTCCGCTTCTCCACATCATCGCATCATCTTGGTACGTTGGCACGTGGAGCGGTGATTGAGTAGTTCTTATGCTGTAGTAGAAGACACCTCTGTATGCGTGTTCTTATTTGTTGGCTTTGTTTTGTTTGCCTCCGTGACGGAATTGCTTTCGTACGCATGAACCCAATCAACCAATCAAAAAACAACAACAACAACTACAGCAAGAGCAGGACAAAACAAAAACGAGAAGCTCAGAGAGAGAAGGGATATGCAGGAGACATGCGAGTTGCATGCATGCTGTTTGACACAAGGACGCGACACGGCCCTCTCCAACTCGTCTCGTTTCAGTGTCGAATGCGCACCCTTTCTCCGTGATTTGCTCATCACTCACCAAAACTGGCTGCCTCCTCCATGAAGGTCATGTTGTGTGGGTTTTGGATGTGCTCTCTCTCTCTACCATCCCTCTTTCTTCGACGTGGCGCTGTCGCCTACGTGATGCACACACACCACTGTTAACAAAAACGCTGGCCAAAAACACGATTTCTCCTCGTACACTCCTCATCTTTTCCCCTTTCTCTCGCCACATCTTTCTTTCTCTTCTTTCCTTCCTTGCGTCGTGTAGCGAAACAAAAGCCGATCTCGTTATAGGCTACCCCAGACTCCCACAGACTCAAACACAGAATGCGCGGCCGTGGTGGTGGTAGTCGAGGAGGTCTGCGTGGCGCGGGCCGTGGTCGCGGAGGTGCGCCACACGCCAGTCGCGAGACCAAGGTTCCACACTTTCCCGTCGTAGGCGGCGCCGTGCACGACGACGCCCCCCGCCCCGTCTCCGCGCGTCGACCCGCGTCTGCACACGACAACGACGATGCGCCACCCGCTGCCGTCTCCGCACGCCGCGCGCACGGGCACAATCACGACGATGATGACGCGCGCGAACACACGCAGGCGCGCTCGTCCTCCATGGCTTCTCGCGGTAGTGGTGGTGGTCGCGGCCGCGGCGACCGCGGCGGTGGCTTCCGTGGCGTTGGTGGCCGCGGTGCTGGCGGCGGTCGTGGCGATGGCGCATTCCGTGGTGGCCGTGGTGCGTTCCGCGGTGGGAGTCGCGGCGGCGATCGCGGTGGTGCCTTCGGCGGTGGTGCGTTCCGCGGTGGTCGCGGTCGCGGTCGCGGTGGCGCGCCGCACGCTCGCGCTGCCGAGGCGGTGAGCGACGACGACAACGACGAGCCCGTCGCCCCCAAGCACACGCCCACCAACGTCATCACCACGGTTACTGAGAGCGGCTCAGAGGTGCCGATGAAGCTGAACAACAAGGTGTTTGTGGATGGCCTGCCCTACGACGACAAGGCCGAGCCCGGGCAGCCCACGCTCGAGGAGGAGCTGATGCAGTTCGCCACGGCCTGGAAGGTTGGCAAGCCCCTCCGTCTGCTCAAGAAGAACGGCAAGGGCTTTGGTTTCCTCGTGTTCAAGTCCCCCCACAGCGTCGACACCGCGGTGCGCGTGCTGAACGGGCGCAAGTTCCTCGGCCGCGCGCTGCGAGTCGCGGTGCCGAAGCCGCGTGACCTCGAGGCCGTCAACGACATCGGCTCACTCAAGGACGAGGGCAAGACCAGCTTCGCGCGTCAGGTGCTCCTGACGGACCTCGCCAAGATTAGCGAGCCCGAGATCATCCGCGAGGTGCTGCGTGATGTGGCGCCGCAGATGGAGAAGAAGCTGGAGCAGATCAAGATGACCTCCAACAACCGCAAGGCCTTCCTGACGTTTGAGAACGAGGCGGACGTGGACGGTGCGGTGCAGTTCCTGGATGGCTTCCACCTCCTCGGTCGCAAGATCGGCGCCACGCGCGCGGCACGGCCCGGCTCGCTGCCCTACTCGCGTGGACCGCTCCACGGTGCGGCTGCCGCTGCCCTCGCGCGCGTTGACGCCGCCACGGCTGCTGCAGCTGGTGCCACGCACATTGCGCCGACCACCGCTGCCGCACAGGTTGAGGACGATCTTGTGCTCGTACCACTCGGTGCCGAGGTGGCTCCCTCTGGACGCGCGGCTGCTGCGGCTGCTGCCGCGGCGGCCAAGAAGGCTCCTGTGACCCTTGCTGCTTCCGCCAACGTGAGCGGAAAGACGGAGAAGTACAACCTCCTCGATGAGGGTCCGTCTGAGATCTTCGTCGGCCACCTGACAGACGACATCACGACTCAGCAGCTGCGCGAGCACTTCGCGCCGTGTGGCAAGGTCGCCCAGTGCGAGCTCGTTGTGCACCCGCAGACGCACCTGTCGACCGGCATTGCCCGCATTCGCTTCGCTCTCCCGGCCTACGCGGCGTACGCGCAGTCCCACATGCACGGCTCCCGCCTTCGCGGCTGTGTGCTGCGTGTGGATCGCGGCGAGGAGGCCAGCGCGCCGCTCTCCACGGAGGTCGACGCCGGCGACCGCGACGAGGAGGTGTACGACGAGGACGCCTACCTTGCGCGTTACGGCGTGACGGACAAGAAGAAGTACTTCGCCGGCACCTCTGTGCGTCTCCACGACGGCGGCGAGGAGGGTGACGAGCAGGACGACGACGCCGTTGATGAGGCCGTGAAGGACGACGACGACGACAGCGACGCTGACTTCCCCTTTGGCCGCAAGCGTGGCCGTGGCGCTGACGCCGACAAGAAGAAGCAACCGCTCAAGAAGAAGGCCAAGGCGGAGGCTGACGCCAAGAAGAAGACGGCGGAAGCCACTGCCAAGCCGACCGCGCATGACCTCGACGACGACGATGATGACGAGCACTTCTTCGATGTGGACACGGTTCAAGTCCCAGCGTCGTCAGAGCGTGCGGGTGCTGCCGCGTCCAAGGCCAAGGCCAAGGGCAAGGCCGCATCCTCGGCCAAGCAGAAGGGTGCTAAGAAGGCACCGGCCAAGGCTGCCAAGGGCAAGGGGAAGAAGTAACAAAATATATATAGAGAAGAGAGCTGTTTTGCTTCACTTCTCCATATGTCTCCTGCGTCTGACGTAGTCGCAGTGTGAGTCTGTTTGCATGCGTTTTGGTTGCAACACGCTTTGTTTTTCTTTTGTCTTCCTACCTTTTTTTATCTTCGTTAAGGAAGCAACTTAATAAACAACGAAAGAAAGAAAAGAATAAACACAACAAGGCGCCATGGGATGACGATGACTGTTGTCTGTGCAGGTGTCTCCCTTCACAACCGTTTTCTTCCCCCCTTTCTCTTTCTTTCCATTTTTCCCACTGACGTTTAATCACTTGCCAACACACGCGCGTAAGAAGCCACCCCCAACAAAGAAACACAGACACGCACAGCCAAAGCCAACATCATCTCCGTGAATGGGAGAGAGACTTGCAAGAGGGAAACCAAAAGTGCATGCCTCTATGCAGAGATGATGCACAAAAACCAGATGGGATAACTGTTGCTGCCGCTGTTTATGACGAAGAAAAAGCAAAACAAGGCAGCAAACGAACAGCTGTGCTTGCAGTCCCCGCCCAGTGCGCTCTGCTTTTCCGTCTTCGTCAACCACAAGAGTTCTCATGTTTTGTGTGCATGCCGTCGTTTACGGCACCAACCATCTGAACACGCATCTTGGCGCTGCGCTTCGGCGCCGGGCGCCCCCCCCTCTCTCTCTCCGTCTTCTCACTCCGCATCCGCCCCTCTCTCTCTTCTCTTCGGCCTCACTATTGTTTTTGCTTTCACGTCCTCCAGTTGGATCTCTAAACCTGGGGCGTAAACAGAGTTTCTCCGCTTCGTTTTCCATTGTTTTATTTCTTTTCTTTGTTAAACACCGGAAAACAGACTGTGCGTGACGATGAGCGGGAACCAGCAGCCGCCCGTCTACCGCAATCGCTACACCCACCGCCCTGTGATCCGCCGCACGCGGAGCTGGCGTGGTATTATGCAGGTGCGCTTTGATGACAGCCGCGCCGACAGCTTCCGACTTGGGCGTCAGGCGCTCTTCTGGGCCCCTCTGCGCGTGTTTGGGCTCGGTCTCTTGGCGACCACTTTTGTCTACTTTGCGCTGGGGCACGACTCGTTTCTCCAGGCCTTGCTGGGCTACGAGTCCGAGATGCAGTACGAGGCGCGCGTGAACCCCGTCATGGAGGGCATGTTTGGCCCCGCACTGGACAAGAACAAGGGCTGGAAGTCTCCGCTGCGTGATCTGGAGGAGCCGCTGCACACGCCACCAAAGTTCGACGTCTTGCGCGATCCCAAGTCAACGTGAAGAGCGAATCACTTATTGCTGTTGTTGTTGCTGTTGTTTTGTCCACAAACGCGCAAACTCGTTCGCTGTTTCGCGTTTTTTTTGAGAGTTTCACCCCCCGTTTGGTCTCGCATTACTCACACCCCACAAAGCTAATACAACCTCACATACACACACACAAAAAGAAAGAAAGTCAGAAGACTGCGCGCTGAGAGAGATCTTACACGCGAGTGTGCACTCCCTATCCTGATGGGTTTCCTCGCAACATCATACGGTCCTTCGATACGAGACTCTACACCAGCAGTCGACCAGTGTTTTGCTCGTGCGCAACTGCACTGGTTTGGATGGCGTGGTGTCAGCTTTCCTCCTTCTTGAACCTTTCTACCCTTGGGCATGCCGCTTTCTTTCCTCACTCCACACCCACGCATACACTCCTTCGCACTCTTTCTACGTAACTTTCAACTCCCTCACATACGCACCAGGAAAAAAATCATAGGCGAATACCTCGGGACCAGAGAACGAAACGTATCCCACCGAAGAAGTAAACCAAACAGGAGCACCTCTGTCTCTTTCTCTCGCTCTCACGCTCTCAGGCGCAAGCACAAACACACACACAAGGACCACAACCGTCATCCTCGTCCTCATGTCTGGTCTCGACGTCGAGGCGATCAAGCAGTCGCCGCTGTGGCACCACATGGCCCAGGTGCTGTCCAAGGTCGTGATGGAGCAGCCCGCCGACGCACTCGAGGCTGTCGGTCCCACGTCGCAGTACATCCTGACTGGCCAAGCGGTGCCCGCCAAGGTCCGCAGCGTCTACGCAGAGACCCGCCCCATGGCGAGCTGGGACGTGCCGCCCGATGCGGTCACCAACACGCGCTGGGCAGCCAACTTCGCCACCACGCTCGCCCCGCCCCGCCCTCGCCGCCGCCCTCTCGAGGGGGAGGATGAAGAGGACGAGGAGATTTCCGCTCGCGCGGGCCAGGCGATCCCCGAGGAGGAGCTGCCGGGCACGATTGCCGACATTGTCAGCGAGCAGCGCGTGTTCAATGCTGTCGGCACCGGTCTCACGACCGAGGAGGGCTTCCGCGTTGTGGTGGGCATGAAGCAGCTGGTGCGTAGCGAGCCCATCGCCACGGTGCGCCTCTGGGGAAAGATTCTCGGCAGCCGCGCCGACTACTACATTGCCGAGGCCACGACGGATCCGAACCGGCTTCCCGAGGATGATGATGAGGAGGAGCTCGGCGACGATGAGGAGGAGGGTGCGCCAGTCGAGCAGATCGCGGATGTCCTGTCCGGCTACCGCGCGAAGCGTCGGCGCGCCGTGCCGGCCGAGGAGAAGGGCACTGGGCTGAACGAGCCCGTGTACTACGCCGCGACGAGCGCGGACCTGACGCAGTGGACGCGGCTGCCCGACATCACGCCCGAGCAGATCCGCGTGGCGCGCCTCTCGCGCAAGGCCTTCACGGGTGATCTGGAGGCGACCATCTACACGCAGCCGCCCTTCCCGGGCAAGGAGAAGCACTACTTGCGTGCCCAGATCGCGCGTATTCAGTGCGCGACCAAGGTAGCGCCGCGCGACATGTACGTCACGGACGGCGCGGTCCCTGAGATGGAGGAGGACGAGGATGGCAATGTGCCCCCTCCGCCGTCCCAGGTGCCGGCGTACCCGACGGTGCTCCCTCTCATCCCGCAGGACGTGCCTGAGGAGGACGACGCCGAGGCGATCGAACCCGTGCGTGCGTGGTACTCGGGCTACGCCGCGGACGAGCTGCTGCAGGGCAAGCAGTGGGTGCACGTCGCGCCGACGCTGCTCAGCTGTGGCCGCGCAACGGCTGCCCCGCCGCAGGAGGAGGACCCTGTCGACGGCGAGGACGCCAACGTGGAGCCCGAGGCCGCCGTCGATCGCACCGAGCTGATTGCCCCGTTCCTGTCCGAGGTCGCCAAGGACGAGGCGCTGCACTACCCTGGCCACAGCCGCACCAACTTCCCTGCCTGGACCTTCCGCAAGGCCCTCAGCAACGAGAGCAGCACGTCGTGCACGTACTGCGCCCGCTCCAATCGCTGGCCCGGTGCGATCGCGTGTGCGGTGACCACCAAGGGCAAGCCTGGTGCAACCGTCACGCACATGTACATTGGGACGGGTCTGAAGGGCGCCGAGGCGGCTGCATTCGCGCCTCCGCTGCCGCCACGCACGCTGGTCGAGTACCCTGAGACCGGCCTCACGCTGCACCGCGACTGCACCATCGACGAGGAGCTCGAGTACGCTCCACTGCCGCCGCCGCCTGCCGAGGACGAGGACGAGGAGCGCGAAGGCGAGGACGACTACTAGAGCGCGGTCCAATGGTGAATGGTGAATGCCCCAAGACCAAACGCGAAAAAAAAACAAGACCAAGCGAACCTGAACGAAAGCAACGCAAGAGGGAACCCCCCCCCCTTTCACACCAATCACGCTACACACTGTTATCTCGTTGTACACGCAAACACCCCCCAAGGCGTGAGACACTCCAGACGGAACATGAGGAAGCTTACAGACGACTGATCAACAACAGCGACAAGAACAGCAGCCACATATGCACACACATGCGAGGACGTTGAAGACCGTCTTTGTTTCGCCCTTTTTTTTGGTTTCCCACATCCCATTGTGATGCTGTTGTTCCCGCGCTCTTTTTCGTGCTTCCCATTCCCCGAGTATTTTTGTTCTGAGTGATTCACGCAGCTGTGAATCTGATGTAATTGTAGGCTTGTCGATGTTCCATGAACATAGGCTTCATTTCTTCCCCGTGAAGCAAAAGCAAAAACAGCAAAAACAACACAAAGCAGAAGCACCCACGTACAACAAATGAAACAAAGACATTTTGAAAAGTGGCTTCTTGAAGAAGAACAGGAAGTAAGTGACACAGTGAAGCCCCTGCTTCTGAGGTGCAAGGCCAGCAGGGAACGAAGCCAAGGTGCGTTCGACTGATTCTCTCTTGCTTATCTTGGTTCTCACGACATCGCGACTCTCCCAGGTTGATTCTCAAATCACTGGAATCACTGGCTCTCCGCATCGTTTTCTGTGTCTTTCTTCTGCTTCTTTGGCTCTCTTGGTATCTTCTGTGCTGTCGCACCTGAACACCGAGTGGCAACTCTCCTCCCCTGACAATTGAAGCACGACTGCGAACACCAACAACAAAGGAACACCATGCCACACCCCTCCTCCCCTTCTCCTCCTCCACCGCTCTCTTTTGATTTTTTCGTTTGCGTGCGCGTGAAGCAGCAAGACACCGCACTCACCGCTGACTGAACATTTCCCCTACGCTGTTCTCTGTGACACACAGACACACACACACATACACACACTGTATATCTCATTATATATATATTTACGTCTTCCACTACCTCTCTGTGCTTTGCCATGTCGACCGTCTCGCCTCTCCGCGCGAACGGCGTCTGCAGCCTGGAGGTGGACACAACTCTCCCACTCGTTTGCATCGGCTCTCTCCTCAGCTTTCTGTGTGGCGTCGGCATCGGTGCCAACGACTTGAGCGCGAACTTTGCCATGGTCGTCGGCAGCGGCTCGCTCAACATGAAGCAGGCTATCGTTTACTGCACCATCTTTGAGCTTCTCGGCGCAGCCTTTATGGGTGGACACGTGGGCAACACCATCCGTAACGGCATTGTCCAGTCCTCGCTCTTCAACCAGAACCGCGACCTGGTCATCATCGGCATGACGTGCGCTACCTTCGCGTCGGCGATGTGGCTTTACCTCTCCACAGTGTTTGGCTTGCCCGTGTCGATCACACACACCGTCATCGGCTCCATCATCGGCTACGCTGTCTTCTCCACCTGGAGCTTCTCGGCGATCCAGGTGCGCGGTGTTGTGGTCATTGTGCTCTCTTGGGTGCTCGCACCCGTCGCGGCCTGCGCGGTGACGGCCGCGTGCTTTTACTGGATGCGGCGCTACGTGCTGCAGGTGCCACATCACTCGTTTGATCTGGCGCTGCGCGTGCTGCCCTACTGCCTCGCCCTCTCCCTGCTCGTCGACTACATGTTCGTCGTGATTGAGCGCCCCCCTATTCTGACCGTCACCCTCGCCGCGTACCTGCCCGTCTGGGCTCTCTACCTTCTGCTGCTGCTCGGCATTCTCGCGTTTTGCTGGATCTCCGCCAAGTGGGCCTTTCCAACCGTTGCGCACATCGCCAGGTCCTCATCGTCCTTTGTGTGGGAGAGCCCTGCGCTGCGCACCGAGCCCGTCGACGTACCAGCCGCCATCGCCGACGTCGACGCCCCCGCTCCGGCAGAGGGCCTGACGCGCGCAGCGGTCACGGCTGCGAGCAACAACGCAGCGGCTGGCGTGGACAGCGCCACGTTTTCTCCCATGAGCGTCAACAAGCCCAGCTCCCGTCCCCCGAGTGAGGCGGGCAGCGGACTGCCCGCTCCGTCGCCCCAACCCGCTGCGGCGGTGTCCGCTGGCAGCGTCATCAACACCTCGTTTGGCTCTCTGCTCTTCTCCAAGACGGTCCGCGAGGAGCCAACCGGCGCGGCGTCTGGTAGTGGCAGCGGCGTCACCACAGACGCTCTCGCCGCCGCCGCCGCCGCCGCAAGCACCTCCGCGACGACGACTGCCACGCTGATCAACAACGCCGACGACGCACCGCGTGGCCTCTCACCCGCGCCGCGCCCCAGCGCGACCAGCCGGGGCCGCACCTCCACGGTGCTCACCTCGATCACCGCCAGTGACGGCCATCTGATGCGCAGCACGTCTGTGCACCTCGCACCGGTCGGTGGAAGGCGGTCACCGCTGGCGTCACGCGGACCCGCTGGTGCACCGACCATCCCCACGGCAAGCACGTCACGGAGCGTCTCGCGCTCTGCCACGCCGGCGATGGCGCCGGAGAAGGAGGCGAGTGGCTCCGCGCCGGCCTCAGAGTCCTACAGGCACTTTGACCCATCGCAGATGCCCACGAGTCAAACGGCGTCCCCGTTGGCTGCCACAGCAGACAGCCAGACCGCGCCCCTGCTTGCCAGGAATGAGGCGGCAACTTCTGCTGGCTTGCTCCCACCGCCAACGCTACCACACTACGGTGCGACAGAGAGCGTAGCGAGCTACGGTGAGAGCGGCACGACGGCAGGGCCAGTCTTATACAGCGCCACGTTCGTCGCGCCGTCCCGCCCCCGCACGCGCCACGCGAAGGAGACGGTGGCTGCTGCTACCGCGGCTGCGGTTGTCGAGTCGGACAGCGACGGCGACACGGAGAGCGTGCGCAGTGACGACGAGTTCGGTGAGGAGGACTGGATGATGGATCACCCCATGCAGCCGATCCGCTTCGGCGGCCTGCTCATCAAGCCCTTCAACCCCCGTGCGGAGTACCTCTTCACGGGGCTGCAGGTTGTGGCTGGCAGCATGTCCAGCTTCGTGCACGGTGCAGTGGCGGGTGCCAACGCAACAGCCACGTTTGTTATTCTCTACGACGTCTTCACGAACCACGAACTGGGAGAGTCGGGGCTGAGCGCGCGGTGGTCCGTCATGCCAGCCATGCTCGGCATTGCGATTGGCATGTTCACCCTCGGCGCGGCGCTGATGAAGACGGTCGGCATGGAGCTGGTCACCGTGACACCGGCGCGCGGCTGGTGCATTCAGGTCGGCGGGACGCTCGTGACGATGGTGCTGACGGGCCTGGGCATTCCTGTGTCTCTCTCCCAGTCGCAGGTCGGGGCGGCCATCGGCTGCGGCATGCTCGACGCCAAGATGAAGGGTGTGTCGTGGAAACTGGTGGGCAAGATCGTTGGCGGCTGGGTCGTGACCCTGCTCATCAGCGCCGTCACGACAGGGCTGTGCATGATGCTGATGGGTTCGCTTCTGTGCCAGTAAGTGTCGACAACAAAAGCAACAACAACAACAACAACAAAGAATCACGACACTCGAAAACGTGTACGCGAACAGAAACAAGCGGAATCGTTGATCAGAAGGGAAGCGTGCGACGTCATTGGGAGTGGACGTTAGCCGCTCAACACACACACACATATACGAAAGCTACCCACATGACCCCCCTCCCCCAAGAACACACACGCGAGCACACTGGTGAACGCGTACTCGCTGGAGCTGCCGCCGTACACGCGAGCATTCAACACCTTCTGCCTCGTCTCCTCCTCACAACCATTCTCTCCGTTTCTCGCATTTCTTTTCCTTTTCTGCCGTTCATGGCTAAGCACCTACTTCACACACATACGCAACGAAAGTAGAATGGCCAGCTCTCTTGGTGGGGCTGTACAAGGCTGCCTGCGTTCGACGGCGCTGTGCTTGGCGCCGGCACGTCGCTCGCCTGCACGCCCGGCACCCGCCAAAGGCAGCGGCCCGCGAACACGGCTGAACTTCCTGCAGCAAGTCGTGAAGAAGTCGCTTGATGCACCGAATACAAACAGCGTCTTGTCGCACGCGGAAAAGGCAGGTGTGGCGGCCTCGCCGTCTCCACCTTCTTCCCCGTCTTCCTCTCCCGCTATAGTGGCAGACGGGAATGAGAAGCCACGTGCTGAGCGCAAGCGAACGCGCGACGACGCACGCATTCCCCACAGTGCCTTCACACGCTATCCTGTCATGCCTGCCGATGCCAAGAAGCAGCCGCAAGGCAGCACGCTCCTGTACAAGGACGAGGCCTGCATCATTGTGAACGACGCGTTCCCGAAATCCACGGTTCACTGCCTCGTCATGCCGACCGATCTGAATTTGCTCTCACTGAATGATCTTGAACGAAAGCACGTGGCACTGCTAGAACATTTCGTCGACGTGGGAAACCAGTATGCGCAGTTCCTGAGGGAGGTGGCGCCGAAGCAGTACGCGCGCCGTCGTTTCATCACTGGGTTTCATGCGCTGCCCTCGTTACCAACGCTGCACATGCACTTGGTCTCACTCGACCTCGACAGCCCGTGCTTGAAGACGAAGAAGCACTACAACAGTTTCGCCACGTTCTTTTTCCTGACCAGCGATCGTGTCGTTGCTGACTTGAAGCAGAACGGCTACATCACGCTCAACCAGGATGTGAAGCGCCTGCTAGCGATGGAGGAGCAGCCCATGAAGTGCCAGTGGTGTGGTGAACCCATTGGCAACATGCCTGAGCTGAAGCGGCACCTGGGGCCATGCAAATCGAACCAATCCTTGATCGCGTGAGAGCGTTTGGTTTTTTTTGCTCTCTTTTTTTTTCACACTTCAGAGAATGCGACCATAGAAGCAACACACAAACACAAAACATACATAGCAAGTTTAGATGAGTCAAAGAACAGACTTGGACGGAGCACAACGTGTTTTTTTTTTCACACCGCAGAGAGCACGCCGGAGAACGCGAGATCCAGAGAGCGGCGCCATCCAACTTCCCTCCCGTGCTCCAAACAACAACAACACCAACACCAACGACAGCCACACTCACCCGCATCAACTTCTATCACCACATTAACGCTTCTTCTCCTGTTTCGTTTCTCTATCCCTTTCTACCTGTTATCCCCGTTGCCCACACACAAAAAGGGAAAAATAGTATCTGCGCGGACAACATCACGCCAGCTGTACCTTCTCTTTCTTATATTCGCCAACCAGTCCTGTGCTTCTTTATTGGTTCCTTTTCTTCTCTTTTCTCTTCTTTCGCCCGCTTGTCGCTCACACGCATCGCCCCCCCCTCTCTTTCTCGTCGTCGACTTCATTTGCGATGCAACCCCAGAGCTCGCTCTTCCGACGGCCAACAGCAGAGCCCGGCTCCGCTGCCATGTCCCCACCCCCCGCACCTGGCTCACCAGAGCCCTCCAAAGCCCCAGGACGGCCGCCTGGCGAGCTGAACCACGCCACGACTGGTGGCCCTGCGCCGTCGTCGTCCTCCTCGTACATCGCCCCCTCCAACGGCTACCCGCAGTCATCGCTCAGCTACCGCGGCGCGCCGCCCCAGCAAAGTGTGACACAAACGCAAGAGGAGGAGAACGACGAGCTGATCAAGGCGCTGCTACACGACGTGCGCCGCGCCAAACACAAGTTCAACGGCCTCGGTGAGGAGGTCAAGAAACAGAACACGTTCCTGGAGCAGCTCGAGGAGAGCTTCCGCGGTGCGCGTACGATGCTGCACAAGACCATCCAGCGCTTAGACGCGGCCAGCGGATCAAGCGGCTTCAGACACATGTGGATCCTCTTTGTGTTTGTGGTGGTGTTTTTCATGTTTATCTACTTGCTGCTAAAGTTTCGGCGCTGAGGCGCAGACACAGACACAGAGTTGTGTGCATCGGAGCCTTCCATTTCTCCTATTTCTGTTTTTGGTGGCTCATACATAAGACTCCCCCTTTTCTACCTGCCGATCGAGGAGAATGGCCGCATAACCAAATTTGAATCAAACAACAATAACACTACAATCGTACCACTGTACACTGCCACCGTGTCTGAATAGGCAAGTGAAGGGTTCTCCCACTGATACACACACACACACACACAGATGCACTGGATAGTAGCAACCTGCTGTAGACTGTAGATGCAACTTGTCTTTCCCCTTCTCTCACACACTCACATCACTTGATGTCACCTCTCTCCGTCTCTGTCCTCGAATTCATCTTGTTTTTGCTCTCCTTTCTCTCTCTCACACAGTCATAATTTCTTTCACCAACTTCCAGCCTCTTTTTTTATTTTAAAAAATCCAACTTTAACATCTTTTTTTTTCCCTTTCCAACCTCCAACTGTAACACACACAAAAAAATCAGAACCAACTAAAAACACAAATACACACGTGCGCGCAATTGACAAACTAGCATTAACAAGAAAAACAACAGTAACATCAATTGCACGTGCTCCAAGTCAAACGAAGCGTTCTGAACCAACTTTCGTTTTTCCTTGTCCGTGACTTCCCGTGTTTTCTCCCTCTCCCTTTTTGTCCGTCTCCTTTTCCTTGACCGTTTCGTGAGACAACGTCTGTTCCCTTCCTTTCCGTGAGAACAGCGCTGCACTAGTGAAACTTAAAAAGTTCCCAAAGAAACGTATTGAAAGGCAAGAACTCGACAACTAAAAAAAACCACACAAACACACACACGCTACATTGCGTCACATCACATCAAGTGCTCTTCTGCATTTTTGTTTTCTCCTCGTCGCCAAAGTCAGTGATAACCAGTACGAGTGAGAGATCACAGTTTTTTTTCCCACCCTCTTCTTTCCGTGAACAGTTTTCGATTCTTCCCGTCCTTTTTTCCCAGGTCGGATCAGTCACATTCATACACGACGTGATATCCAACACCCAAAGCCTACCTAAAAAGGAAACTAATCACCCTCACACACGCGAAAGAAAAACCGAAGTGAGAGCCACATTTTTCCCCTTTTCGAAAATACAGGTGATCCTTCATTAACAACCACACAACAACACAACCACACAAAGCATTCAGTGAACGGAGAAACATTTCCTGCACCCTCCAGAGCAAACAACCAAACAAGCAGCAACAAAGATGGCCGGCTTCAAGCAATTCTGCGTGCAGTTCTATGGCGTGCTCGTCAAGATTTTCCTGCAGCGCTGGCGCACGCCCATCGCCTCCGTTGTGGAGCTCATCCTCCCGATGTTCTTCATGATTCTGATGAGCATCCCGTACTGGACCTCGGAGACGTCCATCATTCCGGCTCAGCAGTACGCCAACGGTGTGCAGACGCCATGGAACATCTCTGGTATCGCCGGCAGCATCTTCTGCTGGAACGGCACGACGCCTCCGCCGAACAGCAAGTGGGGCGCGTGCAACGCCACCGCCGAGCTTCAGTGCCTGACCATGGTCGGCAACGGCCAGGAGGTGTGCGGCACCGTGGATAACATGGTGTCGCTGAGCGGCCTGCTCTACCCGACGACGTGGTTCCTGACCGGCACCTTTTCTGTGGATGACATGGATAACTTCCTCGGCATCACCGCGCTCTCGAGTGAGATCGCCCGCCGCGATAACCCGACCTTCTTTGGCCGCTCGGGCCGTGCCAGCAGCTCGCACTACGGCAAGCTCCTCGTCTCCAGCTCCGACGCGACCGTGGCGGCTGAGTTCATGGAGTTCTGCCGCTGGCAGAGTCCCATGTGCGGCATGATCCTGTATGACGAGTACTTCAGCACCCTCAGCGACGCCAAGAGCTACGCGGAGGAGAACGCGGCCACCGTCTGGGCTGTCATCGACCTCACCCCGCAGACCATCGCCGCTGGCGGCGAGGTCGACACCCCGCTCTACTTCACCATCAGCATGAACTACACCGCCACCGCCCCGACCTACCGCTACGCCAAGAGCCGCAGTCCCTTCACACGCGGTCTCGGCGACGACGACGGCAGCGACGGCTACGTTCTGTACAAGACCAGCGGCTTCCTCACGCTGCAGAACTTCGCCGAGCAGTTCTTCATGCAGAAGCTGGCCAATGACACGAGCCTCACCGAGGTCGGCCCCGCCTCCTGGGATGCCGCACCGACGCAGATTCCGTCGTTTGTGCCGTCGATTGTGCTGAACTGGGCGAACGGCGTGCGTGACATCCTGTCTCTGAACGGCCAGGGTGTGATCCCGATGCCGACAGCGGAGCGCTGGAACAACACGTACCTGACCCAGTGGGCGCCCTTCCTGCCGCTCATCGCCGTCATGGCCAGCCTCTTCTCGCTGGCGCGTGTGACGGGTCTCATCACGGAGGAGAAGCCCAAGGGCATTCGCGACGCCATGCTCATCATGGGCCTGAACCCCACCTCCATGTTCTTTGGCTGGTACGCCTGCTCGCTTGTCATCGACCTCGTCGCTGCCCTGCTCGCCTCCATGATTCTCAAGATCGCCATCATGAGCTTCGTCCACTACGGCGTGCTCCTTGTCGTGTACTTCAGCTTTTGCCAGCAGACCACCGCCGTCGCGCTCTTCATCAGCACCATCTTCTCCAACCCGCGCCTGGCGTGCTGGTGCGCCGCGTTCGTGGTGTTCGTCTGCGCGATTCCGTACTACACCTTCCCCGAGGACATGACGAACCTCGCGAAGACCTTCGTCGGCCTCGTGCCGTGCGTGGCGTTCGGCCAGTGCTTCGGCATCATGCTCGACTACTCCTCCTTCGGCTACGAGTTCAACTGGCACGTCGCCAACTCCGGCACCTTCTGCGTCGGCGTCGCGATCGCGATGATGTGGGCGTCATTCACGCTCTTCATGCTGCTCGCCTTCTACCTTGACCGCGTGCTGCCCTCCTCTGTTGGTCGTGGCGCACACCCCCTGTTTTTCTTGATGCCGCTGATTCGCAAGTGCCGCAAGGAGCAGAAGGTGCTCCTGCCCATGGACGGCAGCGACATCCGCTACCCCGATCAGCAGGGCAGCGACTCCGAGGCTCCAATCTACAGCTCGTCCGCTGAGCCCTACACGACAGAGGATGCCGAGGCCATCAAGCAGAGCCCCTCGGGCCAGTCGAACGGCGCCAAAGCCGACTCGGGCAAGGTCAACACGAAGCTGGTCGAGCACTTCCACGACGTGGTGGATCCCAAGAGCCCCGCCATCGCCGCCGCGTTTTACCGCCTCAAGAAGGAGTACTTCATCGGTGGTGTGCCCGGCTTCCTCTACACGTACTTCACCGGCCTTCTTCGCCGCGGCGATCGTGTGAAGGCGCTGGACGACGTCTCCTTCGCCATGCGCCAGGGTGAGGTCAACGTGCTGCTGGGCCCCAACGGCGCGGGCAAGTCGACGCTGATGGGCATCATGACCGGCATGGTGAACCCGACTGATGGCGAGGTCTACATCAACGGCTGCAACGCACGCTACGACCTGAACGGCTGCCGCGAGCACATTGGCTACTGCCCCCAGGCCGACGTCATCTGGGACAACCTGACCGTTCGGGAGCACCTGCGCTTCTACGCGCGCCTCAAGGGCACCGACTCCGTCGACGTCGAGGACCAGGTGATCAAGGCGATCGAGTTCGTCGACCTCCAGGACAAGATGAACAGCAAGGCGGGCGACCTCTCCGGTGGCCAGAAGCGCCGTCTGTGCGTCGCCGTCGCGCTCGTCGGTGACAGCCGCGTGCTCATCCTCGACGAGCCCACGGCGGGCATGGATATGATGGGCCGCAAGACGGTCTACGACGCTATCAATCGCGCTCGTGCCAACCGTAGCGTGCTCCTCTCCACGCATCTCCTCGACGAGGCCGACCGCATTGGCGACCGTGTCCTGCTGATCAACGACGGCAAGCTCGTCGCGGAGGGCGCGCCGATGTATCTCAAGTCTCAGATGAGCGTTGGCTACCTGGTCACGTGCGTGATGCAAAGCGGTCTGTCCGCCGAGGAGGAGAATCGCGTTGCGGCGGAGCTCATCGACTTTGTGCGCGAGAAGGGCTACGCGGGCCATCGCTCCAACGAGGCCGGCCGCCACCCTGAGGCGGTCGAGGCGATCCCCAGCAGCTGCCGCCTGCTCGGCGTGGATCGCCGTGGCCGCGAGATTACGTTCCGCTTCCCGCTCTCCCTGCTCTCCGCGTCGGGCAGCACGCTGCTGATGGAGCTGCAGACGAACAAGGAGGCTCTGCACCTCCGCTCCACCGCGCTGTCGCTGACGACCCTCGAAGACGTCTTCATGAGCGTGACGCAGAGCAAGCCGCTCATGACGATCCACGATGGCGAGCCCGTGTACGGCGCCAACGACGCCGACCCCGCCGACCGTCCCGTCTTTACCAGCGTGCAGGAGCACGATCTGGAGGATCGCTACAACCGCAGCAGCTGGATCACCATGTTCTTTATCCACTTCCGCGCGCTCTTCATCAAGCGCTGCCACGACGCCAAGCGTGATGTCAAGCTGTTCGTCTTCTCCGTCGTCATCCCTGTCTTCTTCCTGCTCATGGCGCTGCTGATCAACCTCGTGCAGGCACAGAAGCAGCCGTCGATTGTGCTCGACTCGAGCTACTACGGCGCGTCGCAGGTGGACTACTGTGCACTGAACCTGGTCGATCCTCTCGGCCCCATTCCCGGCGCGACCAACGTGTTCAAGCTGAATGCCACCACGCCCGCGGCTGCCTTTGGCGCGGGCTACACGGGGCACTGGATCGAGGACAACGACTCCACCATCCCGTCTGCCCCGAGCATGGGTGGCTTCTTCGCGCCCTTCAGTGGCAACGGCTCCTACGTCATCTCCAACTACCAGCTCGACGACATGAACACCCACAGCGAGCTCCGCTACGTCGGCATCTCCACCACCAACCGCTTCTACCAGTCGCACACCCCCACGACCGCCCCGATCTTCATGCACAACACGTCGTACCCGCACTCCGCGCCCATGTCGCTGAGCGTCCTCTACAACCTTGCGCGCTACCAGATCTGGGGCACGCAGGTGCCGCCTGTCTACACGAAGAACTCGCCACTCGGTCTGGGTGAGTTCGAGAGCGACCTCGTGACGGCCAACAAGCAGGTGCTCGTCGGCATCTTCGTGACGCTGCCGTACATTCTGATCCCGTCCAACATGATCAGCTTCATCGTGCGCGAGAAGGAGGCCGGTGCGCGCCATCTGCAGTGGCTGTCCGGCGCCAGCACGGTCGCGTACTGGGTCAGCAACTTCGTCTTCGACGCGGCGTGCTACATCTGCACGATGATCCTCACATTCATTCTGTTCCTCATCTTTGACCGCACCGAGTTCGTGGGGCCATACACGTACGGACCTGCCATTGTGCTCTTCCTCGTCTACGGTCTCTCGTCCATCTCCATGTCGTACATGCTGAGCTTCTTCTTCGACTCGCCCTTCACCGCGCAGACGGTGGTGCTGCTCGTCAACTTCGTGACCGGCTTCCTGTGGGTCATCATGGAGGACATGCTGCTGGGCTCTGCCCTTGACTTTGTGGAGGGCGTGAACTGGGTGCTGCACTTTATCCCCGCCGTGGTGTTCGCCGAGGGTACGTTCATCCTGTCCGGTAACCAGCTGGCCAACTTGATGTTCCCCACCCGCGAGAAGAAGAGCCTGTACACGTGGCTGAGCCTCTCCAGCGGCAGCTTCAGCGGCGGCATCGGAACCGCGCTGTGCTACATGCTGTGTGTCATGGCTGGCTGCATCATCATCCTCAGTCTCTTCGAGTACTTCCGTCTTCAGCGCCTGGTGTCGACTCTCCTGACGAGCTGCTGCGTGCGCAACACGGACGACGACGACGGCATCGATGGCGATGTCGCGCTCCACGAGTCTGTGCAGCGCGAGGAGGAGCGCGTGAATGCCCGAGAGACGGGCCCCGCGGAGGACCGCATCGCCATTCAGCACCTGACGAAGCAGTACATGGGCCTGAACCGACCTGCCGTGGAGGACCTCTCCCTCGGCGTGCACGAGGGCGAGGTGATGGCGCTGCTGGGCCTCAACGGCGCCGGCAAGAGCACGACGATCAGCATCCTCGCTGGACTGGAGATGGCCAACTCGGGCAAGGCGTACGTGAACCACACGTCCATCCTCAACCCGGAGAGCCGCGCCTTTGTCGGCTACTGCCCACAGTTCGACGCCCTCCTGGACCACCTCAACGCTGTCGAGCAGCTGTGGCTGTATGCCCGTCTGCGCGGCGTGCGCGAGCACCTGATTGAGGACGAGGTGACGCTCCTGATCAACGAGATGGGTCTCTACCCACACCGCAAGAAGGCCGCCAAGGCCCTCAGCGGTGGCAACCGTCGTCGCCTGTCGCTTGCGATTTCGATGGTGGGCCGCACCACGTCTGTGCTGCTCGATGAGCCCACGGCCGGCATGGACGCCGTGGCACGTGCGCAGACGTGCGAGATGGTGAAGCGCCTGACGTTCAACAAGTCCGTCATCCTCACGACGCACCTGCTCGACGAGGCCGAGGCGCTCGCGGATCGCGCGGCGTTCATGGTGCGCGGTCGCCTGCGCTGCATCGGCACCCCGCAGGAGCTGCGCATGACCTACACGGATGAGAACGTGTACCTCGTCGGCGTTCTGTTTGACCACCACGTGGACCTCTCCGAGTGCGATGGCGTGGCCAACACGCAGGCGTACCTGGAGGAGTTGATGCGCCGTGGTGCGGAGAAGGTGACGCGCGAGGGCGACGACGACGCGCAGCCCGCAGCCGACCCGGAGACGCCATTCTGCCAGCTCGTGCAGGAGCACACGTCGTCCGCGTCCTTCATGGTGCGCGGCTCCCTCTTCGCCCTCAGCGCGGCCCTCTCGGACCTGCGCAATGGCAGCATTCAGGGCATCCCGCCCGTCTCGTACGTGAACGTGACGCAGCCCACGCTTGAGGATGTCCTCATCCGCGCCGCGACGCAGTCCTCCGCGACGAAGGCGTAACAAGAGAAAAAAAAAGGAACGCACACGCAGGCACACAGACACACATCGTGTCATGAATGAACAAGGAAGCCTCCTGGGCTTTGTTTCTTCTTGCTTGTTCTCCCCACCCTTTTTATTTTGTTTTTGAGGATCTTCGCTCCTCTCCCCTTCTCCCCCCTTTTTCCCTCAAACCAACACAACAATAACAACAAAAAGCCCAGAGCGTAAAGGAAACAAGCACACATGAGAAGCCAGGGGCCGCAAGTCATTGATGCCTTTGCTCTCCGTTTGTTCTCTGCCTCCTTTCCTCACTTCTGTTTTTTCTCTTTAAAGCACTGATTTCCCCAACTATTTACAATTCTTTCTCCCTTCTCTCTCTTGTTTCGCCCCAAAGGTGAACAAGTGCGTTTGCTCCTTTGCAGAAAAGGCTGGAAAAAAACAAATAAATACTCAATGAATGCAAATGAAGCAATAACGCAGTAAAAAACAACAACCACACATGCAAGCGAACAAAAAAAAAACACGTAAGCGCAAGCACACTCTCCTGTGAAACACCATGGCATGGGGCACGCGTGTGAAAGTGCTTGGTGAACTCTCAAAGTGAACATGCGCAACAACAACAAACAAAAAATAGCATGGAAATATGGAACGACGAACAGAGAAAGAAAGAAATAACAAAAATTAACCAACTTGTCGAGAGCTCTTCAACTTCTCTCAAAAACAACAACAACACCAACAACTGCAAAAACACACATCAAAGAGCGATCATTGGAGCCCACACCTGAAGCAACAACACACACACAAAAAAAAAGAAAGAAAACCAAATGCCAGAAGCGATCGCCGGGGAATGCAGAGGGTTCATGCAAATGGTAAACGGAAAGTACCATTATTTATACATCGTGAATGCGTATCACGTCTGGACACACACTACCGTTGTCTCCAATGACTGGTTCGCAGCCTCTCTCTCTTTCTCTTGTGTTCGCTCTGTCGTTGTTGTTGTTGCTGTGACGCCCGCCCGGTTCCTCGTTTGATTAACACGTCGCTCCTAACTACACTAGTCCATAACTTTCCCACTTTGTTTTCGATTCACTCCAGAAAAAAAACACCTCGTGGGAAACGACATCACAACAATTCAATAACAGAACAACAACAATCACAGTGCACAAGACGAACTGGGGTGGGGCACGGGCCACCGTATTTAGTGGGTTCCGTTCCCCTTCTTCCCCTTTCTCAGACCACGCGCGAGCAATTTACGCGAGAGGCGTCAGGTAGACACGCCGATATTTGCACGATTTTTCGTTGTACCGCGTACACCCCCCCCTGTCGGCAAAGACGGCCAGTTGGAAGCTGTCGTGGGGCGTAGACGTGCCTCCGACGCGGAGTAGCGCCGAAGCACTCGCCGATGCACGGCGTCCTTGCACTCGACACATCACAAAGACAGGATGCAACACTTTGTAGGTGCTTCTCTCCCATTGTCCATCACATCCGATCTCCTCCCTACCTTGCACTCCTCAACGGCAGATAAACAGGAAAACGGAACATCGTACAGATTCCACACGAAAGGAACACCCCTCATTCACACCTCAAAACTCAGCTTCAATGTCACACCACTACGGGATTGCGACAGGTGGGCGGAAGCTACAGATCTTCATGCCTGAGGGCGTGCCTCTCCCGTGCAAGTCGGCAACGGGAGAGTTGTTTTTCACCGACGGCTCGGAGCCACTGTTGTGGTCCGAGTTGCATCCCAATCCCTTTGCTGCGATGACGGGTGCCGACGGCGCACTACCACCGCAGCGTACGGTCAGCAACAACAATACCAACGCTGCTGCTGGTGGTGCTGACCGCCACATCACCTCCGGCCAAGCCACCCACAAGCGCGATAAGCGCGATAAGCGCGACCCGGAGCAGTGGCCGTTCTACTGCGACGCCTGCCAGAAGGGCTTTGCCACGCAGGAAAACTATGACGTGCATAAGGACTCGCACGTGTACTGCACCGTGGAGGGCTGCCACTTCACCTGCCGCAAGGACAAGGCGTACCGCATGGAGGAGCACATGGAGCTGCTACACAACCGCCCCGACGCGCCAAACTTTGCGGACATGAGCAAGTATCTCGACCAGCGTCGCTCACGCTTCCCAACCAGCGAGACGGTCCAAACCAAGGTGGCGGAGCTGTACTACAAGGCCGCGCGTGGGGCGGTGCTCCCCGATGAGCGCCGTCGTTGGATGAAGCAGCACGGCATCCACATTGGCAAGCAGTCACGAAGTGGGCAGGCCTACATCGCAGCTGGTCGACTGGAGGACGGGCGGGACAGCCACACCAGCGAGGCAGAGCAGGAGGCCCAGGCGGTGGAGACGGCTGGCCACGAGGCAACGGACAGCACGGCCCTTCGCAGTTCGGGCGGCGCTCCGCCGATGAAAATGGCGCGCCGCGAGGCGACCACCAGCGGGGAGGACACGGCGAGCGCACCCGGGCCAAGCGCCGGGCCTGTGAAGCGCCCGCACATGGTGCCGCTGGGCCCCAATGGCACGCTCACCGCACAGCAGCGCGTGCAGCTCGTGCAGCAGCGGTACGCGGACGCCGAGGAGGTGCCCCGCTTCTACGTGTGCAACCGGTGCGGCAAGAAGGGCGCGCACTGGGTCAGCGCCTGCCCCACACGCGGCGACCCCACCTTCGACCGGCACGTCAACTGGGGAGAGACGAAGCGCGAGCGACCGGTGCCGTCGCAAGAGCCCACTGCGGAGGAAGCGAACACCGAGGTCGGGACGGCAGACAGCCCGTCCGACGTGGCGCCTGTGGCCGCACCGCTGCCCGTCACAGACGCGACTGGCATCCGCGATTCGCATGCGGACGACGCGCGTGAGCGTGAGGCAGGCGCACACAACGAAAATGATGATGATGATGATGAGGCCCCACCGCCAGCCGAGTCGGCCAAAGTGGCCGGGGAGGCTGAGGGAGAAAAGGAACGGACGCGCCTGGTTGCCCCTGTGGC